>JAAGEH010000127.1:28450-47367 GCA_011751065.1 Lasiurus cinereus | reverse complement strand
CCTTCCTTCCTTCCTTCCTTCCTTCCTTCCTTCCTTCCTTCCTTCCTCTCTTTCTCTCTCTCTTTCTTTCTGCTTCCCATTTTTGCTATCTCTTTCTGACTCTAGGCTACCTGCTTGATGTCCGAGGTTTTGAGGCCCCTCACAGTCCAATAGTCCTAGACTTGCTAAGATCAGGGGCCAGGTGTTTTCCTTGAGTTTCAAACCTTTTTTTTGTCTCTGCTCTGAGTTTTACCCACTTCTCTCACAGTTCTGGTTCCTCAGTTATCCATTTCTCAGGGTTGGTGGGGGCAGGTGCACAGTACCCCTAGTGTGCAACTCTCTGTGAGGGCTCAGAGCCCTCTAGCATGCAGTTTGCTGTGCTGCTCCAGCCCCTAAGGCAGGATGGTGCCCTAGGTCCCTCTGGTAGTTCACTTGCAGCATGGACCTGTGACCTGTGGTTTGGCATACCAGGTTTCACCAGCAGCTCTGACCTGGGCTGTGGTTAGGGCATGATCCAGCTGACAGATCTGTCTGTGCTCGGACAGGGTGAGCACCAGTGAAGGTTCTGTCTGTGCTGGTGGCAGGGCACCTGCCAGCTCAGAGGTCTGTCTCTACGGGGTGTGTAAGCCACACTGTGCTGCAGCTCTGTCTGCTAGAGCGAAGTGAACCCCAGCCAAAGGATCTGTCTGTGTTGGTGGTGGAGCACGCTCTATCTTTGTCAGGGTGCAGGGCACTTGCCCAGCGAAGGCTCTGTCTGACCACAGGGCATGCTCAGTCCATGCTGGGGACTTGTTGCTTGCCCTGCAAATGCTCTAAACTGAGGTGTAGTGCAAAGCTGGTGATGGAATGCACTCAGTCTCTTCCAGGGCTGGACATTTGCATGGCTAAGACTCTGTCTCAGCAGAGTTGTATGACATACCTGGCTGAGGTTCTGTATTGGTATCAGGATGGAGCAAGGAGTGGGGAATCCGTAGCTTGCACTCATAGTGCGAGGACCTGAAACCTGGGATATTAGGATGCTGGGGTTTGGGCTCCGAAGGTCTGTCTAATGCACTCTCACTGAAGACATCTGGGATACACTTTGAGGTACCTTTGCTCACTGCTGGTGGTTCCCCGCAGGTTATGGCTGGCGAGTGGCTCCCCGCACAGGTCTGGGGATGCTGCAGATGTTGGTGTGGCAGCACTCCTGGCCTCCTTTGCTCCCTTCTACAAAATGGCATGCTTTCCTCCCACTGATTGTTTAAGAGAGTAGAAGGAGGAAGGGAGGAAAGATAGTGAGAAAGAAAGAGAAACACTGATGTGAGAGATGCATAGATTGGTTGCCTCCTACATGTACCCATGACAAAGATAGGTTGGAACCTGCAACCCAGATATGTGCCCTTGACCAGGAATCACATCCCATCTCTTGGTGAGTGGTTGATGCAAAGAAACACTGGGGCAATACTCATTTTATTTAGATATGTTACTTAGAACAAGTGTTATGAGCCACAGAGTGGGAGAGAGGGGAAAGAGTGAAGAACATATGCAATGGTCATATGGGTACCGAGTTATGGGAATATATTTTGATGGCCAGTGTTATTCTTGATTTTAGAAACTTATTATTTTAAATGTTAAGTTTTACTCATTTTCTACATGTATTAATTTTTTCTCATTTCTATCTTTAACTTTCATTCTATTGTCATATTTGAGAGTTACTAAGTCTTATTATTTTTGCCTGATCAGTTCCAGTGTTATCATTAATGGCAGCATCTTTTTATTCTTACAAATGACCCAGTTTGAGTCAAAAGTTATATGGTTACTCTATATTCTGACTCTATTCTTAGTATACTAATATATTTCTTACTTGAAAATTAGTAATGTTTGTAAAATTTTATCATGTGTCTTTATATCATATGAGAAAAAGAGTGAAGGAATAAAATAGTTAGTATGATCAAGATGCTAAATTATTAAAATTAAGTAGGTTGTGGCATGAGGAAATGATTCTATTCTTGCTTTAAGGAGCCTGGGAACTTAAACTGTTAAATTTCATGTGTGCCAGTGCCAGAATGTACCTGAATTTTATAACTAAACCTCTGAAAAACTTAAGAAAGAATGTTTATGTGCTGGAGATGTATATATCTCTCACAGACAACCATTGGTCATGTTTAAGAAATAATGTTTCATTATCAAGACCATGTGGCACCCATTATCTAGACCACTGGATCTAGAAGAGCAAATCTGTGGGCTAGGAATGCGGGATTCATCCTACCTACCTACCCCCAAAAGGTAGTTTTTACTATGAGAATTGTTAGCTTTTTTCCCCCTTCATAACACACTGGGTATTGTCTAGTTGTGTTTACAGTTTACAAACCCCTAGGCTCTTGAATAAATCTTTGTCATTCATTCCTAGCCAACAATCCTTACTCCTTTGTGATCCCTTGACACAACTATAAATATTATTGACAAGGTTTTCTTCTGAACTTGGGATTGTCATCACCATGGTTAAACATACAATGCTCTAGAGCTGCTCTTAGAAGTGTCCATAGAGTGACCACGTGGAAAAGAACTGGATTGCAAATCACCTTCAACCTTGAGTCCCAGACCTATTTTTAATTTGAGCTCTACATTGTAAAATCTCTCAGATTATTTTTGGGGGTAGAGAAAGAGGATCTGTTTTCACTGTTTTTCTTTTTAGAACCTCTTAGTGACAGTCTCATGGGATGTTCATATCTGCTTTTATGCAGCTCCTCAGAAGGTCTAGCCACAACTTTTAAGATGAATTCCAATTACATTGGAAACCAAACCTTAAAAACCAAACCTTATGTTCTTGAGCTCAGAACATTATAAAATTCTCTTCTCCATCACAGCTGCTTTGTAGCAGAAAGACCAATACTCTGAAGTGTCTTGCAGACGCATTCTGCATATGTGACAGGGCTTATTTTGTCCTCTACCCTTCCCAAAGTTTTTCTTCACAATTTTGAATGTTCTACTAAACCCTTACATGAGATATGGTATCAAACAATGGAAATAAATTCAGTTTTATTCATACAGATTTCCCAATATTGAAGTATTTGTAGTGAAGCAAAATTTGCCACCCTACTATGTATCTCTCTGGCATGAGGATTATTTTATTTTTAAGAAACAAGATGCTCAGAAATCTTTTGACCCCCCACAACTGGCTGAATGAAATGTAGACAGGAGGCCTTTTCTAGGAAGAGGTATCACCATAGACAACTGTACTATAATATGAACCAGGTATGGAAAAAAAGGAGGAGCCCAGCAAGGCCCATATGACTAACTCCCCTCTGTGACCCTGTCTCTAGAGGGCCCAGCAAACATCTGGATACTAAACATGATCTTTGAAATATCCCGTGAACTGTCGGACTTTCCTATAAAGTTGCAGATCCCTCCCTACCTTCTTCTCCTCAGTCCAGAATGATATCTATATCTTATTTTACCATACTGTATTTGGAATTTTCATGCTATGTGAATTTCCCACACATATATATTAAAAGTTTATCTTCTCCTATTAATCTCTCTGTTAATTTAATTCTTAGACAAGCGAGAAGAACCTAGAAAGGTAGAAAAAAAATTCCTTCATTCCCTACATATTTTTCCAGTCCTGCAAATTTCTTTTTAATTTTCTACTTTTTTTATAATAAATTTTTATTTTTCGGATTATTACATTTGTTCCTCTTTTTTCTTCACATAGCTCCCCTCCATCTGGCTCCCACCCCTCCCACGGCCTTTACCTCACCCCGCATTGTCCTCATGCATAAGTGTATGATTTTTGTCCAGTCTCTCCCTGTACTCCCTCAGCCCTTTCCCCCTGAGAATTGTCAGTCTACTCCCTTTCTGTGCTCCTGATTCTATTATATTCACCAGTTTATTCTGTTCATCAGATTTTTTATTCACTTGATTTTTAGATTCTCTTGATGGTAGATATGTATTTGTTGTTTATAATTTTTTTTATTTTTTTTTATTAATTTTTATTAATTTTTTATACATATCTCCCCATTGCCCCCCCTCCCTCCCAGGCGTACCCCGACCCCCCAGTGTCTGTGATCATTGGTTATGTTTATAAGCATGCATACAAGTCCTTTGATTGATCACTTATTTACCTCACCTAACTTTAATCTTTCTGCTATAATTTCACAGTCTGTTTGATGCTTTATGATTTTTGTCCTCCTGAGAATTATCAGTCTACTACCTTTCTGTGCTCCTGATTCTATTATATTCACCAGTTTATTCTGTTGATCAGATTTTTAATTCACTTAATTTTTAGATTCACTTGTTGATAGATGTGTATTTGTTGTTCATAATTTTTTGTCTTTTACCTTTTTCTTCTTCCTCTTCTAAAAGAGTACCTTTCAGCATTTCCTATAATACTGGTTTGGAGTTGATGAACTCCTTTAGCTTTCTCTTCTCTGTGAAGGTCTTTATCTGCCCTTCAATTCTGAATGATAGCTTTGCTGGATAGATTATTCTTGGTTGTAGGTTCTTGTTGTTCATCACGTTGAATATTTCTTGCCACTCCCATCTGGCCTGCATCATTTCTGTTGAGAAATCAGCTGACAGTCGTATGGGTGCTCCCTTGTAGGTAATAAACTGTTTTTCTCTTGCTGCTTTTAATATTCTCTCTTTCTCTTTTGCTCTTGGCATTTTAATTATGATGTGTCTTGGTGTAGTCCTCTTTGGGTTCCTTTTCTTTGGGGTTCTGTGTGCTTACTCGACTTGTAAGTCTATTTCTTTTACCAGATGTGGGAAGTTTTCAGTCATTATTTCTTTAAACAGGTTTTCAGTATCTTGCTCTCTCTCTTCTTCTGGCACCCCCACAATTCTGATGTTGGTACGCTTGAAGCTGTCCCAGAGGCTCCTTACATTATCTTCACATTTTTGGATTCTTTTCTCTTCTTGCTTTTCCAGTTGAATGTTTTCTGCTTCTTTATATTTCAAATTTTTGACTTGATCCTTGCCTTTCTCTAGTCTGCTGTTAGTACTCTGTATAATAGTTTTTATTTCAGTCAGTGTATTTATCATCTCCTCTTGGGTCTCACTAAATTTATCCATCTTTTCTAGCATATTCTTGAAAAACCTTATAAGCGTGGTTTTGAACTCTATATCCAGTCTTTTTTTTTCCTCCATTTCTTTTGCTTGTAATCTCTTCCCTTGTCTCGGCATTTTCACTGTGCCGGGGAAACTTCTGTGCTGGATTCAGCCGAAGAAGCCTCGGTTGAACTTGGGAGGGGTGGAGTTTCAGGGCTTAAGGGACCGCCTTGCCTTCCAGTCGGCCCCGCCCTCCACGGCCCCTGAGTCTCATGTGACTGGGTAATGGCTGGAGTGGTCCTTGTGCGCACGCGCACCTGCAGTGCCTCTAACCGCTGCCTTTCCGGCTCCCCTGCGCACCAGGACCACACAAGTCTAGGTCTCCAGGGTTTCGCCCAAAACAGGGGCTTAGTGGAGTCAGAAGTGGCACAGTTCGGAGGGTCTGTCTCCCGCCCACTCGCGAAAGCCAGCGGCACAATCAGCGTGGTGCCGTGCGCGACCAGACCTCCGATCCTTTGCAACTCCCCTAAATTTCCGTGCACTTCTCCCTTTTCACAGTCCAAACTCACCCCGTATGAGTTTTGGCTGGATCTGGGGTTTAGTGTCGCAGGACAAGGGGTTCAATGCCTTTGAGAGTCTCCGTCTCCCTCCTGCCAGAGAAAACCAGCCAGGTACTCCGGCACCCGCTCTCTCCTAGCACGCGTCTCCGTACCTCAGCTTTTTGCAGCTCCTCTGGGTCTCTGTGAGCCCCTCTCTTTCCCTCTAGTTGTAGAACTTCCACTCAGCCAGCTTTTCTGTGGTTCTGGATGATGTCCGTTCTGTCTTTTAGTTGTAGTTTTGAAATTGTTCTGCGAGGCAGCAGTATAGGTGTTTACCTATGCCACCATCTTGGATTTCTCCCACTTTGAGTATTTCTTGCCACTCCCATTTGGCCTGCATAGTTTTTGTTGAGAACTCAGTTGACAATTGTATGGGTGCTCCCTTGTAGGTAATGAACTGTTTTTCTCTTGCTGCTTTTAATATTCTCTTTGTCTTTTGCTCTTGGCATTTTAATCCCCTTTGGATTCCTAGTTTGGGGTGCTGTGTGCTTCCTGGACTTGTAAGTCTATTTTTCTCACCAGGTGGGGGATGTTTTCAGTAATTATTGCTTCAAGTAAGTTTTCAGCATCTTGCTTTCTCCCTTCTTCTGGCACCCCAATAATTTGGATGTTGGTACTCTTGAAGTTGTCCCAGAGGCTCCTTACACTATCTTTATATTTTTGGATTCTTTTTGCTTTTTGCTTTCTGGTTGGGTGTTTTTTGCTTCTTTGTATTTCAAATCTGACTTGATTCTTGCGATCCTCTAGTCTACTGCTGGATTTCTGTATATTATTTTTTATTTCAATCAGTGTATGCTTAATTTCTAGTTGGTTCTTTTTCATATCCTCAAGGATCTCACTAAATTTATCAGCCTTTTCTAGAAAATTCTTGAAAAACCTTATAACTGTTGTTTTGAACTCTATATCCAGTCATTTGCTTTCCTCCATTTCTTTCATTTGTAACCTGTTTCTTTGTCTTCTCATTTTGGCTGCTTCCCCTGCATTGATAGTGGCTTTGTGTACTAGGTGTTCTATAGGGTCCAGTGGCTCAGCCTCCCCATTTACCTGAGGTGAACACTCTTGGTGCACCCCTTTGTGAACTGTGTGCACAGTCTTGTTGTAGTTAAGCATTGATTGTTGTTGGTATCACTGGGAGGAACTGACCTCCAGGATGATTGGCTGTGAGGATCAGTTGTGTCTACAATAGGAGAACTTCTGTGCTGGAGATACCCTTATAAGGCAAGACTTGCTTCAGTGAGACTTTGGTATTCACTGAGTCTGCCCCCTGAGTGTGTCCCTTATGGATCTGAGGAGTTATAATCTGGATGGTTTTACTCTAACCCCTGGGTATAATGGTTCTTGGATCTCCAAGGAGGTGTTAATTTAGCCTCTGCCTGAGGCCACCCAGCAGGAGCTATAAAGAGATCTGCAGATTCCTCTTCTTTGTTTGGGTTTTGGAGGTGCCCAGATGAGCCCAGCTGTGAAGTAATGCAATCTGCTGTGGGACCTTGCGCCTTCTTTTGGATGTTCTGGGTCTCTCTAACTCAGCTGCAGTTTGATAGGTAAGTTTAGATTTCAAAGAACCAGGCCATTCATATGCAAAAGCCTCTGCGAACAGCTTGGATGAGGCAGTCTCAGAGCAGAGCAATCAGCAATGGCTTCCCATGAGCCCTGCCCTAAGTGGCCCCCAGGTCTTTTTGTCCCTTGATAATCGCTGCAAGCACCTTTGAGAGAAAGCCACCCTCGAGTTCCACACAGTCCAATTTCTCCCCGTATGAGTCTGAGTCCCCAGAGTCTCACCCAGAACTGGAGTTCAGAGCAGTCTGGAGCTTGTGTCTCCCTCTGTCATACTCATTTGCCAGCCCTCTCCTCGCGCGCCTACCTACCTCTGCCTTCTACACCTCCTCTGAGTCTCAGTGAGCCTTTCTCTTTTCTTCCAATTGTAGAATTGCCACTCAGCCAGTCTTCCTGTGGTTCTGGATGATGTCCGTTTTATCTATTAGTTGTAGTTTTGAAGTTGTTGTGCAAGGTGGCAATTTCGGGTGTTTACCTATGCTGGTATCTTGGTTTCTTTCAAGGTTAATTTTTTAACTTAACTTTTCCTATGTATGGACAGTAAATTATATTAAATTTCTGCCATCAATCCTTAAGTAACTTTAAACAAACATTATGAGGGAAGCAAAAATACAAATTATTTACTTTAGTTTTTTTGAGGCCTAATATATTGACTTTTAGTTACAGTTTTCCAGATATTTGAAGGAAATATTTTTTTTATTTCCTTCCAGAATAACTTCTAGACCACTTTCAGATAGTTTCTTTTAAGAGATCTGTCTTTCTCTTTTACAACAAGCAACAAATATAACAAATATGGTTACTTTTTGAGATTTAGACAAATACTGCCACAAAGCCATATATTTCAAGTGATTTTTCATTTATGGTGACTGTAATTATTGTCAGATTTAGTACTTTAACAACAATCTTTAGTTTACCCTATAAATATTAGTAGAAGAGATTTCAAAATTTTTAAATTTCTCCTTTTTATTAAGCTTAGAATTATATTCTTAAAGAGTATCTCCTTTGGCTTATTTCCATATACAGAGGGATTTTGGGAGGTCTCAGTACTTTTCTTAGAAGACCTTGCTAGCATCAAATTGCCTACAAAAATATTGGCTTCTCATATAACTTAATCTATATAAGACCTTGATTATATTTTAAAAGCTAATTTACATAAATAAAGTAGATATCTTTATTTAAAAAAAAAAGCAAAGCAAGTAAATTTAGTAAAATTATATGTCTGATTCACAAGGCACAAATGCTGCCCAACCTCTAGCCTATTTAAAATGCAGGTGGCTAGAGGCTTTTTGTTTTAAATTTCCATTGCTGAAAAATTTGGCTGCATTTAAGAAATACATTGTTACTTTATTTTGCCCTTCTTAGAGACCAAAACTTTCATAATATTTAAAGTATATGTATATAAGTAAAATATAGTTATTAATTTTTATTTGATCAAGTGAAAAACAAAATTCAAAATATTGACTAAATTCAAAATATTTTCTTTAAGAAGAGAGAAAATCTTTTGAAAACATTTCAGGGCTTGTGAAATGCTTCCAAAATTATCCCTCAGTTATAGCCTTGAAATTTAACTTGGAAAGACCATCAAATATATACATGATTTAAAGATTATATACTTTTGTTAGGGTTGAAAAGCTCGCCGCTCAAAGGAAGACTCCAAGAGACGTTCTCATGCAAACAGCAAAGGGTTTATTGCAGACCAAGCATGCTGGGGCTCTCAACATACTCCGAAAGCAGAGCAGAGGCTGAGAGCCCCGAGTCGATACAGAGTCAGGCTTATATACTATGTGACAAGCAACAGGGTTATACAGAGGTCAACACAAAATTTTACTTCCTTGATTCCTGTATACATTTTACGGTTTGCAGTCTCCACATTTTACAATTTACAGTCTCCACATACGTCTGGTTACCATGGGGTTGTGACAACAGGATGCGGCAGATGGTTATCTCTGGGTTAGTTTCTGGAGACATCTGGACCATGTCTCTAGTCATAATTTTACTATAGGCTATCTGTTGACGGTTATCTCTGGAGATGCCTGGGCCACGTCTCTTTCCGCAATTTGGCTACAGGCTCTCTCTCTACACAAGATTATCAACCTACACCTGGGTTACAGTATCCTGGGAGTTTCCACCCTGTTCTCAACCCAGAGACTGCAATAATAGGATGTAACTGAGGGATATAATTTTAAGCCGAGCTGTGTTAACTCTTTCCCAGCCCAATCCTGATTTTTGCAACCTTACACTTTTTATAATTATCTTAAGATATCAAATAAATTTAAACTGATTTTTGTATTAAAAATTTGGTGGAGATCACAGAATTAATCCTCTTTTTTAATTAGACCAATAAGCAACGTATTTTGAATTTGAACCCTAAACTTTTAGAGCTAGCAAGTTAAATATTTAGCCTTTCTCAGATTAATAACATCTTTATATTTTTAAGAATAAATTTCAAAAATGCATACATAATCAATATATTAAATTCTATCCTCTAAATTTTTCATAAGACATATTTAGATTAATATTTCAGTATCATGTAATTTCCAAAATACTGAGATATTGAACAAGTTTTTGTCACTTGATTTAGTAAACTAAAGTTTTAAGTTGCCAGCGGCTCTGGTAAACCACATTTGAGGCTGGCAAAACAGGGTTGGCCTAGCTGCTTGACTTCAAAAATGACCAAATTTTTTCTGCTGGGGGAAGTAAAAAAGTAAACTTGTAGCTATTCAAATGCAAAATCGTCACATTCCTAGATTAAAGATTGCCTTGGAAAGCCAGCCTTTTTAATTAACAAAGGTGTAGCCAGTCTTCACCTGGGCTACTTAGATTTTTATAATTAATAAATTATTTATGTTTCAACAATTTTAGAGATTCTAGAACCAATTATAATTATTTTAAAGCAATTTATTTGGCAAATTTTTGTAACACAATTTACTGATTTTCTTGGCGGCTTTAATGTTAACTTTTGAGCACAGTCCATTATTATTTAAATAAACTACTTGTTATTATGGAAATCTTTTGGTCATCTCTGCCATCTTTCTCTTGAGAAAAAGCATTTTGGGTTTGATTCTGTACCATCTCAAAGAGAGTTAAGTTTAGCTCAAAACCTATCTATAGTCCAAAAATTGGACAGTTTCACACATTTGTTGTAAGCTAGGTTCTCTCTTTATGAGCACAGAAATCCCTGACACATTTCTAAATTTGGTAAAACTTTTCATGGTGAGAAGGAGACTTTTTAAATTAGCATACTCAGGGAGTGGGTGTCCCCTTCCCCCACATTCTGCTTGATTTGGGGGAAAATTCAACAACTGATTCTACCACATTTCTTTTCCCAATTAAAAGCATGTGTAAGGTTGCAAAAATCAGGATCGGGCTGGGAAAGAGTTAACACAGCTCGGCTTAAAATTATATCCCTCAGTTACATCCTATTATTGCAGTCTCAGGGTTGAGAACAGGGTGGAAACTCCCAGGATGCTGTAACCCAGGTGTAGGTTGATAATCTTGTGTAGAGAGATAGCCTGTAGCCAAATTGCGGAAAGAGACATGGCCCAGACGTCTCCAGAGATAACCGTCAGCAGATAGCCTATAGTAAAATTATGACTAGAGACATGGTCCAGATGTCTCCAGAAACTAACCCAGAGATAACCATCAGCCGCATCCTGTTGTCACAACCTCATGGTAACCAGAAATATGCAGAGTCTGTAAATTGTGAAATGTATGTTGAACCCTGTGTTGACCTCTGTATAACCCTGTTACTTGTCACATAGTATATAAGCTCAGCTTTGTATCAACTCGGGGCTCTCAGCCTCTGCTCTGCTTTCGGAGTATGTTGAGAGCCCCAGCATGCTTGGTCTGCAATAAACCCCTTGCTGTTTGCATGAGAACGTCTCTTGGAGTCTTCCGTTGGGCGGCGAGCGTTTCGACCCTAACACATGTTTAATAGGCAAAGACAGATTTTCAATTTTTTTCTATTTCACTTTCCAAAATAATGACTAGCCCTTAGAATTATTTTCACCAAATTTTGCTTTTCCCAATGTGTTCTTCTAGAGTTCTTAAACAAATCATTGGGAATATTTTTGTGGCAGAGCTGATAGCTCTGGCATTTTTTTTAGAAATTACATATTTTTGATCCTCAATACCAATTAGGTATTTTATGATTTGAACAAGAAACCACATTAAAGATGAATTTTGCCTTTTTGCCAAATTCTTCCCCATTATAATCTGACTTAAAACAAAAGACTATTCTTTCGCATCTGGCTTTGCAACTTCCAGAGCTGGTACAAGCTCTACACACAGTTTAATCTTACCACCATATCAGTATTGTTTCCACTCAGGCAAATTCTCCTCCAGATGTTCCTGAGGTCAGGCACGATTAATGCCAATGGTCTTGATCCAGCATCTCAAAGGGTTCAGGAATCTGGAGAAGTGCTGGGTATAAATTAAATAAGAGTCCAGAGAAGAAACATAATTTAGGAAGGCGTATGAGGGGCCAGAGGAGGTTGGCTGAAGAAACCAAGTTCTCCTTTGTCTCAGGACCCCTTGCTCTTTATTAAAACAATTTGTTCTAAGGCAAGGTAGATATACACAACAAAGGCCAGGGTTTGGTTAACAGAGACCATTCTCAGATTGGTGAAACTGCCTATGGCTGTTCAGGTGTTTGGCCAATAGGAAGCAATAACTTGTAGATTGAGATGCCCTTAGCTGCCTGGCAGTAGAAAATCAATTTATGTGTCCTTTTCAGGTTTGGGAAAATGCTTTTAGCCATTCCCTACAGGTGATAATATATGTGACTCAGCCCTTGTTGAGTCCCCAAGTTCCATCAACCTTTTGATGAAACTTACAATTATGACATGCTGGAATTGGTTTCGGCAACAAAGGAGAAAGGAGGAAGAATACTAGGTAAGTTACAGGGAGGGAGGAGCTATTGTAATTTTAGAGTTCTTTTTAAAGGGCTTTCATGATGGACATAGGGTGTGAGAGCTCCAAATACAGGCCCTCCTGATTTCTATCTTGGTTAAGATCTCTGTTGTTGTTTTTTATATGTTTTTATTAATTTGAGAGAAAAAAAAAAGGGAGAGGGAGCAAGGTAGAAACATCCTTTGGCTGGGTCCTGCACACCCCCAATTGGGGATGGAGCTTGCAATTTGGGCATGTGCCCTGACTAGGACTAGAACTGGTGACCTCTTGGCATATGGGTCAATGCTCAACCACTGAGCAACACCAGCCAGGCTGTGTCCTTTATTTTAATAACCTTCTCATCAATTAATAATTTGGAAGCTAATAAAATTTTTAATTTTCAATGTCAACAAGTTAGTAAAGCAGCATTTCAAGTTTCTTGGTCAAAATATGACTCTCCTGTTCTATGAAAACTAAAAGGATAGGGGTCCTAATTTGGTCCCTTGGTTTCTAAATCCTTGTACAAGTCCTTGTTTTCAATATTATAGAAATCCAAAAAAATGACAAAGAGAACACTATCATGGTGACACAATGTTGGTCATTCATCTTTAATTTTTTTTCTGTTTATCATATTTTTAATTCACTTAATTTTTAGATTCACTTGTTGATAGATATGTATTTGTTGTTCATAATTTTTTATCTTTTACCTTTTTCTTCTTCCTCTTCTTAAACAGTACCTTTCAGCATTTCATATAATACTGGTTTCATATTGATGAACTCCTTTAGCTTTTTCTTATCTGTGAAGCTCTTTATCTGCCCTTCAATTCTGAATGATAGCTTTCCTGGATAGAGTATTCTTGGTTGTAGGTTCTTGCTATTCATCACATTGAATATTTCTTGTCACTCCCATCTGGCCTGCATAGTTTCTATTGAGAAATCAGCTGACAATCGTATGGGTGCTCCCTTGTAGGTAATTAACTGTTTTTCTCTTACTGCTTTCAATCTCCTCTCTTTGTCTTTTGCTCTTGGTATTTTAATTATGATGTGTCTTGGTGTGGTCCTCTTTGGATTGCTTGTACTTTGATTTCTGTGTGCTTCCTGGACTTGTAAGTCTATTTCTTTTACTAGATGTGGGAAGTTTTCAGTAATTATTTCTTCAAATAGGTTTTCAGTATCTTGCTCTCTCTCTACTTCTGGCACCCCCACCATTCTGATGTTGGTATGCTTGAAGTTGTCCCAGAGGCTCCTTACATTATCTTCACATTTTTGGATTCTTTTTTCTTCTTGCTTTTCCAGTTGAGTGTTTTCTGTTTCTTTATATTTCAAATTATTTACTTGATTCTTGCCTTCCTCTAATCTGCTGTTAGGTCTCTGTATAATGTTTTTTATTTCAGTGAGTGTATGTTTAATTTCTAGTTGGTCCTTTTTCATGTCCTCTTGTGTCTCACTAAATTTATCCATCTTTTCTAGGAGATTCTTGGAAAACCTTATAACCATTGTTTGTTTTCCTACATTTTTTTGTTTGTGATCTCTTCCTTTGTCTCCACATTTTCACTATGCTGGCAGAACTTCTGTGTTGGATTCAGGCTTATGGTACAAGACTTGCAAAACTGCAAAAGCCTCTCTGTTGAGCTTGGGAGGGGTAGAGTCTCAGGGCTTAACGACCGCCTTGCCTAACAGTCAGCCCTGCCCTACAAGGCCCCTGGGTCTCACATGACTCTAAGTAATCACTGGAGCGGTTCCTTTGCACTCGCACAGTGCCTCTAGACCGCTACCTTTCTGCCTCCTCTGTACTCCAGGACCATATGAGTCTGGGTCCCCAGGGTCTCACCGAAACTGGGGTTGAGTTGGGTTAGAAGTGGCACAGTCTGTAGGCTCTGTCTCCCACCCATAAGCCAGCAGCACAATCAGCAGTTTGTCCTCTGCTCACAGTGGAGTGTGCACCCCCAGATTTCTGCCCTTTCATGGCTTCCCTAAATTTCCGTGTACTTCTCCCTTTTCACAGTCCAAACTCCCCCCATATGAGTTTCAGCCGGACCTGGGGTTCAGTGCCGTAGGATAAAGGGTTCAGTGCAGTTGGAAATCTCCCATCTCCCTCCTGCCAGAGGAAGCCAGCCAGGCAATCTGGCACCCACTCTCCCCATGCGCGCATCTCTGTACCTCAGCTTTTTGCAGCTCCTCTGTGTCTCTGTAAGCCTCTCTCTTTCCTTCTAGTTGTAGAATTTCCACTCAGCCAGCTTTCCTGTAGTTCTGGATGATGTCCGTTCTGTCTTTTAATTGTAGTTTTGAAACTGTTGTGCAAGGCAGCAGTTCAGGTGCTCACCTATGCCGCCATCTTGGATTTTCCTCATCTTTAATTTTTTAATTATTTTTTCTTTTCTTTTTTATTTTATTAAATAAAAAATGTATTTATTCCTATATTTTATAATTCACATATAGAACCAATATTTCTGCATGGGATATTTGTGTGTATTTTTTAAATCTCTATTGTTGAGATTACAGATGTCCGCCTTTTCCCCCAAAAATTGCCCACCTCTACCTGGTTTTCACCCTGTTCCAGGCTTTCACCATCCTACTATCTGTATCCCTAGACAATACATATATACATATAAATTCTTTGGTTAATTTCTTCTCATCTCTCTCCCTTCTTCCTATGAAATTTCTCAGTCTGTCCCATGTTTCCATGCCTCTGGTTCTATTTTTTTCATCAGTTTATTAGATTTCTTGTTTGTTTATTTTGATAGATATGTATTTATTCACATTTTATTACTCATATTTTTTATTTTTTTCTTACTAACTGCTTTTCTCTTGATGTTTTAAAGATTCTTTAATTATGATGTGTCTTGGTATGATTCTCTTTGGGCTCCTCTTATTTGAGACTCTCTGTGCTTCCTGGACTTATAAGTCTATTTCTTTCAACAGGCAGGAGAAGTTTTCTCTCATTATTTCTACAAAGATGTTTTCAGTATATTACTCTCTTTATTCTCCTCTGGCACCCCCATAACAAAATTAAGAACTAGTTGATACACTTGAATGTTGGTAAATTTGAAGTTGCCCCAGAGGCTCCTTACACTATCTTCATATTTTGTTATTCTTTTTTTTCTCTCTCTCTCTTCTGATTGGGTGATTTTTGCTTCCTCATATTCTAAGTCATTTGTTTGATTCTCAGAATCCTCTCCTTATTGTTGAATCCTTGTAAATTTCTCTTTATTTCAGTTAATGAATGCTTAATTTCTGAGCGGTCCTTCTTCATGTCTTTGAAATTCTCACTAAGATCCTTAAAAGTTTCACTATGTACCTTAAAGCTCTCATTAAGATCCTTAAGCATCCTTATAACCATTGTTTTGAATTCTGTATCTAGTAGTTTGCTTGCTTCCATTTCATTTAGTTCTTTTTCTAGAGATTTCTTCTGTTCTTTCATTTACAACATGTTTCTTTGTCTCCACATTTTAACTGGTTCCCTGTATTTGTTTCTATATATTAGGTAGAGCTTCTATATCTCCTGAAAATGTTAAGGAGGCCTTGTATAATAGGTGTCCTGTAGGGCCCAGTGTCTCAGCCTTCCTAGTCAGCTGAGCTAGGCACTCTAGGTGCACCCCTGGGTGGACTGTGGAGAGTCTTGTTGTGGTTGAGCCTTGATTGCTGTTGGCATAGCTAGGAGGAGTTGACCTCCAGACTAATTGACTATGAGACCAGCTGCATCTACAATGGAAGAGCTGCTATACAGAATATAACACTATGGATCAGGACTTGCTTCAGAGTCTGCCCTTGAGTGTGTCACTTATGGATATGTAAAGTTGTAATCTGGTATGGTCATAAGGTGTCCAGCAAATTTACTGGCTCTGGCTAGCTGCTGTTGCTTGAGAGATTTTAGGAAATTCTGAAGCTTGAGCCAGGACAGGCCATTCTTATGAAAAAAACTGCTGGAAACAGCTTGGGTGGGGCTGCAAATTGGATGGGGCAAGGTCTCAGTAGGGTGGAGCAAACAGCCTAAGCCAGGCTGATGGAAACTCATATATGGCTGCCAGTCAGTTTGGTGACAGGAGAGATCTCAGCATAGTAACAATGACTCTGTGAGCACCCCTATCTGGAAGAAAGCTGTCCCAACATTGTTGCTCTGATGCCAGACAATCCAGTTCCTCCTTGGAGCCCCCCAAACTGTTGCCCCAGTACTTGACCTTAGAAGGAATGAATCTGAGTATGTGCAATGGCTCTTTAAGAGGAATTGCTTGGTTCTCCAGCAGCCTCCGTGTCACTCAGCCACAATTCCTGCTGGTTTTTACAGCCCACAGTTATGGGGATTTCTCTTATCAGCTCTAAAATTCTGTAATAGTGGTCTATGTGAGGCTTGGATCCCTTTCTCTTCACAGGATCCTCTGTAGCAGAGATATCCCTACCGATATTGATCAGCTACACATGGGTGTGGGATAAGCCCATTCCTTGACTCCACCTCTCCTACTAGTCGCTATGTGCTTTGTTATTTACTTCTCTAGTTGTAAAATTTTCATTAAGCCATATTTCAGGCAGTTCTGAATGATGGCTATTCTGTATTTTAGTTGTAATTTTGATGTGGTTGTGGCAGCATATATCAGCATTAACTTATTTTGTCATCTTGGTTCTCCTTAAACTTGGTTCTCCTTAAAGTTGTAGAACAACAATAGCTATAGAGTGAGTAAAAATATATTCTTTGATAGAGGGTTTTTTCTGTAAGTTCATTGTAGTGCAGAATAAAAATATTTCTGAATGGTATACACTGGCTTTACAAATATACTTTCAGTCATCACATAGGCTATTTTTTATAGATTAGATCATGCAGGAAATATTTTTAATAAAAGTGACTTAATTTTTATATTAAAAGGTAGAACATAACAAAGGGAACATACAGATCAATGTCATTTCCAAATAAAAATGTATAAACAATAAATAAAATATTAACATTTTCTTCCACTTATAAAAATATTGTGATAAGAGAATATTAGAAATTTGCAGGAATGGAAAAAACCAAGATGGGTGAACACCTAAACTGCTGCCTCACACAACAATTTCAAAACTACAGCTAAAAGACAGAACAGACATCATTCAAAACCACAGAAAGTTGGCTGAGTGGAAATTCCACAACTAGAAGGAAAAATAGGTGCTCACAGAGCCTCAGAGGAGCTGCAAAAAGCTGAGGTATGGAGACACGCACATAGAGAGAATGAGTGCCAGGGTGCCTGGCTGGTTTCCTCTAGCAGGAGGGAGACTGAAACTCCTAACTGCACTGAACCCCAGATACAACTGCACTGAACCCAAGTTCTGGGTGAGACTCCTACTTGGGGAGTCTGAACTGTCGTGAAAAGGGGGAGTGGATGGAAACTTAGGGGAGCCATGAAAGGCAGAGGTCTGGAGGCACATAAGGGTGCACACAGAGGGCTGACTGATGATTGTGCCACTGGCTTTCTCTAGCGGGAGGGAGACAGAACCTCCCAACTGTGCTGAAATTCACTTCCGACTGGACACCAGTTTTAGGTGAGACCCTGGGAACACAGACTCATAGGAGTCCCCAGAGCACACAGACACTCAGGGGAGCCGAAAAGGCAGAGAGGTCTGAAGGCACATGCAAAAGGTACATGTCTGGAGGCAAGCACACGTGTGCAGACAGAGAGGGCTGCAGTGATTACCAAGGGAAACTGAGACTCAGGGGCCACGTAGGACAGGGCTGAAGGGAAGCCAAGGCTGTCTCTGTTCAGCCCTGAGACTCCACCCCATCCAAGCCGAACAGAGAAGCTTTTGCAATTTTGCAAGTCTAATATCATAAGATTGACTCCCGCACATAAATTCTCCCAGTATAGACACAGCTGTTCCTCACAACCAATTGGCTTGGAGGTCAATTCCCCCCAGTGAAACCAACAACAATCAAGACTTAACTACAACAAGGCTGTACACATAGTTCACAAAGGGGTGCACTAAGAGAATCCACCTCAAGTAACTGGGGAGGTGGAGCTACTAGGACACCTAGCACACAAAGCTACTCTAGAACTCAGGGAAACAGTGAAAATGTGGAGACAAAGGAACAGATAACAAATGAAAGAAATGGAGGAAAACAAAGGACTAGGTATAGAATTCAAAACCACAATTATAACGTTTTTTAAGAATTTCCTAGAAAAGAGGGATACATTTAGTGAGACCCAAAAGGAGATAAAAAAGGACCAACTAAAAATTAAACATACACTGACTGAAATATTATACAGAAACCTAACAGCAGACTAGAGGAACCCAAGAATCAACTGAAAGATTTGAAACACAAAGAAGCAGAAAACACTCAACTGGAAAATCAAAAAGAAAAAAGAATCCAAAAATGTGAAGATAGTGTAAGGAGCCTCTGAACCTCAAACAAAAAGAATCCCAGGAGGACCACACCAAGACACATCATAATTAAAATACCAAGAGCAAAAGATAAAGAGAGAATATTAAAAGCAGTAAGAGAAAAACAGTTCATTACCTACAAGGGAGCACCCATACTACTGTCAGCTGATTTCTCAACAGAAACCATGCAGGCCAGACAGGAGTGCCAAGAAATATTTAAAGTGATGAATAGCAAGAACCTACAACCAAGATTACACTACCCAGCAAAGCTATCATTCAGAATTAAAGGTTAGATAAAGAGCTTCACAGATAAGAAAAATCTAAAGGAGTTCATCAACACCAAATCAGTATTATATAAAATGATGATAGCTACTCTTTAAGAAGAGGAAGAAGAAGAAAAGGGTAAAGATTAAAAAAAATTATAGGGGAAGAATCCAAGATGGCGGCATAGGTAAACACCTATACTGCTGCCTCGCACAACAATTTCAAAACTACAACTAAAAGACAGAACGGACATCATCCAGA
>JAAGEH010000127.1:0-10644 GCA_011751065.1 Lasiurus cinereus | reverse complement strand
TGGTAATAGATGGAGGGGAGTTGTGAGGGGAGGGGGGGAAAGCAGAATAACTGTAATAATCTGAACAATAAAGATTTGATTTAAAAATAGGTTAGAAGAAAATATATTAAATTTACTTAAAAAAATAAAAAAAATTAACCTTATTTCAGGTTGATTTAAATTGGTTAACTGAAACATGTGAATATTCAAGGAAATTTTGTTGTACTTGGTAGGAAACTGTTCCTGAAGTAGTAACTAATTTTTTAAAAAAATATATACTTCATTGATTTTTCTACACAGAGTAAGGGAGAGGGATAGAGAGTTAAAAACATGGATGAGAGAGAAACATCAATCAGCTGCCTACTGCACACTTCCCACCTGGTATGTGCCCGTAACCAAGGTACATGCCCTTGACCGTAATCAAACCTGGGACCCTTGAGTCTGAAGGCCAACACTCTAGCCACTGAGTCAAGCCGGCCATGGCGAGTAACTAATTTTTTTATTAATGGTTCATCTCATAGTAAACTTGCTTAACATGCAATGAGTCGAGAGCAGTGCTATTTCTGTACAAGAAAATTAAAAGTAAAGGTTATCAAGACTGCATTGTAAAATTTTCAAAAGCCTCTTAATATTATTTAAATAAGAAATAGGAGATAGTAGAATAATCCCCTGTAAGAAAAGATCCTGTATTAAAATTACATCAAGCCTTAATTACTTTAAATTTTTTACTTTGAAAATGATTTTTCATTTGTAATACTAACAGTAAGACTCCGATGAAAACACACATGGTGTCAAAATAAGCCAAAAGGAAAATCGTTTGGACAAAAACAAAAAGATACCAGGTCTAAGTTATAGAAAAGATTTCTTTATTAACCTTTGGTTGAGAATATATTTGTATATTTCCAGAAAACTCCTCCAAGCCCCTGTGGATTCCTGCATCAATGGATCCCAGAGAGGAACTGACCAGATTGCTCCAGCCACAGAATAGCAGTGGCCCCCATAACAGTAGGAGAAACAGTCCAGAAATGAAGATGGTGAAGACACCTTGCCATACTAGCAGTCAGCAGGTGTGAGTTGCTACAGGTTGTCCAGGACCAAACCAAAGAAAGTTGGACCTGCTTTGCCATCATTTGTCCACTATCTAGAACTAGCATATCACTGCTGGCATGTACATATAAGAAACTGTTGGATATTGAAATTGGAACTCAAAGACTGATGGCCCAGAAAGAAACTAACTAGAGACTGATTCCTTTAATGCCTGATGGCAATTTAAAGTAACTTGATAGAACTCTGTCCTTTTCATTGAATTTAAAAATCTTAAAGCATACATTCTTGTTAAATTTATAAAACAAAAAGAGTGAGGTGCCAGAAGCCAATTCGAGCATGTCAGCAGTGCTGAATCATCTGGAAATGACTGAGGGCATTTTCTCATACCTAAAAGATTTGCACAGATGATTGCTTGCTGCCAGATAGCTAAGAGCATTTCAATCTACTACATGTTATTGCCTCCTGCTGCCCAAACATCCAAACAGCCGAAGACAGTTTCTCCCAAACCTGACAATGGATTCTGTATACCTGATCCTACCCTTTGAAGTGTATATCTACCTTGCCTTAGGACAATTTGTGTTAATAAAAAGCAAGGAGTCCTGAGACAAGGGAGAACTTAGTTCCTTTAGCTAAGTCTTCTCTGGCTCCTCATAATGCCTTCCAAAATTATATTTCATCTCTGGACTCTTGATTAATTTACACACAGTACTTCTCCAGATTCCTGAACTCTTCTAGAATCAGGATCAAGACCACCAGCACTTTGTCTTTGCCTTGGGACTTGAAGGTGTCTCACTGTGGCTGCATGTACCATATTGCTATTTTTTCTTTTTCCTGAATATATGCTTTTTTTGCTGACAGAAGACCTACTTGATTTTTTTGTTTATGTTTGACAAGGTGAAACCTGTGGTACAGTTATTTTAATGTCACTTGCAAGGGGGCATCACAGACATCACAGACATCACAGACATACATTGATCCATATAATGTAATAGAAAGTGTGATCCACAGCCTGGTTTTTCTTAGTACCACTGTATTGTGCCATGTCCTCTCTGGTCACCGATTGTCTAATAGGTTCTGTAGACAATAGAGTCAGCTTCCCCTGAAACACAGAAAGGTAAGCTGAACACTGAGTAAACAAGATGTAAGAAACTTTCAAATCCATAAGAATTTTTATGAGTTTATTTGAGCCAAACTGATAATTGCTGGGAAACCAAACCTCAATGGATTAAGAAAATGTTCCAGCCAAAACTGGTTTGGCTCAGTGGATAGAGCATCGGCCTGTGGACTGAAAGGTCCCAGGTTCGATTCCAGTCAAGGGCATGCACCTTGGTTGCAAGTACATCCCCAGTAAAGGGCGTGCAGGAGGTGACTGATCAATGTCTCTCTCTCATCGATGTTTCTAACTATCCCTCTCCCTTCCTTTCTGTAAAAAAATCAATAAAATATATTAAAAAAAAAAGAAAATGTTCCAGAAAATGGCAAATGCACCTTATTTTATTCATCAAATCAAAGGAAAAGATGTGAGGGGGTTACATGAAATCCATTGGTGATAGATTCGAGAGGTGGGAGAAAGTAAAGCAAGAAAATCTCTGGGATTGGATGAAAAGTAAAATGATAAACACATACTTCTTTTACTTAGGTGGGTGCAGGATAGCTAAGTTAACAATGAACATGATTATAATAACAATGAGGGGATTTCTGGTCTCCTGAGGGGTCTAGAAAAGGGGGAGTTACCCTCACATTCTAAAGGTATATTATGATAGTGTTATGCCCAGATTTCAAGGTCCCCAAAGACCACCAGGGAGCCTTTATTGAAGCCTGAGCTTGGCTCTCCACCTCCACTGTCAGAGCGGCAGGATGCAGGAAGAGAGCGAGTCTCTAAAGCACAAAGATTTTATAGGGAGAGGTGGGGCTTCTTCGGACCACTGAGTTGGCCAATTCCGATTGGTTGGGTGAGGGCTGGGGGCTAGTGATGCAAAGGTAGGGTGCAGCTAGGGTCTGGTTACACAAAGACAGGATGTGGTCAGCATACTTTTGGCTTTAGGTTAGCTCCCCTTGCATTTCCATTGGCTGATTTAAGGGCCAACTGAGTAACTGACATATTCTGCAGCCTTTCTCGAAAGAGGGGTCATGTCAGAGACACAGCTACACAAGATGGAGGACATGGTACGAAATGGAGTCAGTCCTGTGCTGCCCTTTCAATAGATGCAACAAGAGAGTAGGCAGGTACGATTAAGGTATGTTGACCTTTGTCAGAGAAGATACCAGCCTTGAATATGACTATACCCTAACTTGCTTTTAGTTAGAAAGTTTTCATTTCAGACCATCCTCTGTGGTTACTTTAGGACTCTGAGTTTGTAAGGCTTGCCATGCAGGCCTCCCCTGAGCTTGTCAGGTTGAGTATGTGGCCCTTTTTTTCCATACCTTCAAAACATGTCAGATATTAAAAAGTAAAAACCAGACTCCTAGAATTTATAATTTTATCAGTAATTCTAAATTAATATTCTTATTAATGCAACAATGTTTTTCAAGGAGAATAAATCACTGTTAGGTAGCAGTGATTTATTCTCCTTTTAGCTATTAGTAAAAGCTTAAGGCTATAGTCTTCTCAGTGAAATGATGACATTACCATTATCATTCTGCTCTTGTTGACATGTCACTTACCTACAGAGTCACCCAGAAAAATTAAATATAAGATATAGTCCTTGTCATGACAAAAAGATATCATTTTTATCTCATTCTTCTTGCTGACTTATTAGTGGAGGTCATGATCAGAGTTGTATTTGAAGTCTCTGAGCATAGGAATAAAACCAAGACACATTTGTTAAGAAACAAAGCTCAGAATTCAGCAATAGTCTGTTATGCAGTCTGGGTACTGTACACAAATATCCACTTGAATTAGGTGAGCTGAGAAGTAACTACCTTTCTGCCTGCTAGACCCTGAACTAAGGAGTGGGCTTTGTGAGGGGTTGGGCTTCCACAGAGTTCACTTATACCTGGATAGGTCTTCTCCTGGTGACAGCTAAATAGGGCAGACATCATCCTCAAAGCACTGAATCAAATACATTCTTGTAATAGAATGTATTCACCAGGCGCAGCACCATTTTCCCAATAAGTTTACACAAATGAAATTTGAGTGAGGGAGTCCTCTAGGTTTTTGTATCTTTAAGCTTTCTCTTTAATACAGAAAGAGGCACTTCATGATGTTATCATAGAAGTAGGATTCCAGCACCAATATTTTACTCTTCTGCATCTTTTTATTTTTTTAAGTTAAAAAATTTTTTTTATTGATTTCAGAAAGAAAGGGAGGAGACAGAGAGAGAAAGAAACATCAATGATGAGAGGAAATCATTGATTGGCTGCCTCCCTTCCTGGGATTGAGCCTGCAACCTGGGCATGTGCCCTAACCAGGAATTGAACCATGACCTCCTAGTTCATAGGTCAAGGCTCAACCAGCCTCAACTGTCAAGCCCAGCAGTCAAAATTCAGCCAAGTACATTTGAAGATCTAATTGGCTTTATTAAGCAATTTATTAGCAAAGCAGCATTACATCTAGCAACTGGAAGGGAGGTTCAGGGCACTGCACAGAATGGAGGGTTTTTATAGGAGGTAGGGAGCTTTTAACAAAAGAAAAGAAATAATTATTTTAGAGCATGACACCTTCCTTGTGGGGAAGGATATGACAAGGGTTTAAATCATGAAGATTGCTTCTTTTTTGGGTGTGTGGGGTGTTAAATCCCCCCACAAAAGGTATAGACTGTAATAAAAAAAAATAAAAGCATTTATTTGAAGTCAGACTTATAACCCAGGAGTTGCAGGTTTAGGTAGTAATCTAAAATGTTTTCCAAGGAAAGTAAAAAAAATGGGGTTTAGGAAGGCCAAGGACAAAGGTAGTCCAGTGAGGTTACAAAGGTTGCTTTTCAAGATTTGTGACTGGCACTGGCACAGCTAAAGTTACATGGATCCATGCATGACTGGCTACTAGGACTAGTGCTAGCTGAAAGCCCATATGTGTCCACTGCAATATGCAGCAGACATCCACCAGGATGCTTGCTGCTTGGCCTTGAGTTCGGCTGACCAACAGGTTCACAGCTTGTCTGCAGCTTGCCCCACAGTCGCAAGAACTGAGAGGTGAGATGTGCACAGGCCCTGCCCCCTCCTTGTCCTTGTGACTCCATTTTAAGGGATTCTTTTAATAATGCTTACTCTATTTTATCTTCTGTTATTTACCCCTTTTATAAGATTTTCAGTATAAAAAGTATCAAAGATCAACCTTTAGTTTTATGATCCCATTACAATGCCAGAGTGGCCAAAACCTGTTGCAGGTCCATCGTGCCCCTTAAAGGGAAATCTCAAGGTTGGTTGATATCTGCCATGCTCAACAAGCATGCTATGAGAGCCTTAAGGCCACATCTGAGCAATAAGATTTGATGAATTAGGGTCTAAGCATCAGTAAAGTTACATTTTTCATTTTTAAGAATAGGACTGTTGAATGGTTTTGAGACTTTAAGCAACCGTCATTTTGACACATTGAACAGACAGCATCAAGAGATATATAGCTTGAGTAACTTCTAAATTAAAATATCAATAGTAAAAATAGTAAATAACAATAGTAATAAGTAAAATAGTAACAGAGCACCTGATACAAGAGAAGTCTGAGTCCTGAAGGAAGCCAACTAAAAATATCAGAAAATTTAAAGGTAAGCCATCTTGGGGTAAATTCAAATGTCCCCTTAAAGATTTTACTAATTTAAGTAATTTCAAGGTCTCTAATTACACTTGTTCTTAGTGTTTATTTAGGGACAGTAGAAGGTATTAATTATGGCATAAACTCCTCCTTGTGCTACAAGCAAATAACCGAAATCAAGTCTATTATCAAGAACCATGCAGCCTGGCTGGTGTTGCTCAGTGGCTGGAGCACTGGCCTGTGCACTGTGGGGTTGCAGGTTCAATTGACCTTCTGCCCAGGTCAGGGAGTGTGTAGGAGGCTATCAATTTATATGTCTCTCTCACATTGATGTTTCTCTCTCCCACTCCTCTCTAAAAAATATAAATAAGAAAGAAAGAACAATGAAAGCCAATGAACTAAAAATCTTTCTTTGATTGGCCATTGCTTTGTGATAGGTTCCAGCAATTTTTCCTATGGTTTTTTATAAGTTTCTAATTATGTATTTATTCACTGTAATGCATGCCCAAAGAAAAAAAAATATTTTTGCTAATCTGCACATTCACTGGGGTTGATACTGCCAGGCACTGAATACCCTTAACTATGGGTGTAAGCAGTTGCACAGTTGACCCATGAAATAGGTTTAAAAGTGATGTCTGACACTGAGTTATCTTTCCAGGCCAAAATCCAAGGAAATCAATATAGCAAGTGTCTGTCCTCTCATATTATTTGGGATCTAGAAAAGAATTAAAATAAGAAAAAAAGGAAAGGAAGAATGAAAATGTGAATAATACAGGCTCAGTCTGGATTCTTGGGTTAGCTGTTCACAACAGATACCATCTGCTTTCTTTCTTAGAATTTCCAACTTCAAATTCTCTGCTGCTGCATATGGATTAGTTGAGTTTCTGATAGGGTTCTTTTTATTCTGGTGGAGAGGCTTTCTGGAAATGTCTTTTCAGTATACATAATTACCTGATTGTTAGTTGTGATGTTCAATTTCTTTGTTCTTTTTATTTTTTATTTTATTTTTTGTTTTTCTTTCTTTCTTTCTTTCTTTCTTTCTTTCTTTCTTTCTTTCTTTCTTTCTTTCTTTTTCTTTATTAATATGTTACATGTATCTTTGTTCTTTTTAAATAATGGGATATCAAAAGCCAAGAAAGCTAAATGACCAATGTGGTAAGACTGCTGGAAACCCTTTAAGCAAGCTATTAGGCAAATTTTCCCCAGGAGGCTTCCTAAGTAAGTATTTGTTCCTTTAACTTATTTGGTTATATCTGAGACTACAAATATTTTTCTCACACATGACAATTCAGTTAGAACCTTGGTAATATAACCAATATTCCCAATTATGTCCTGTTATGAGAACAGATTCTTATTGAACTGAATAAGAATTTATTTTCTATTGCCCTGAAAATAAAACTACTCACCTGGCTAGTGTGGCTCAGTTGGTTGATCACTATCCCATGCACCAGGAGGTCATTGGGTCAATGCCCTGTCAGGACACATGCCTGGGTTTCAGGCTCAATCCCCAGTAGGGAACATGCATGAGGCAGCTCATCAACAATATTGATGTTTCTCTTTCATCAGTTTCTATTTTTCTTTCCTTCTTTCTCTAAAATCAATAATAAAACATATGTATATAAATACTAAGAATTTCCAAATTCTGGAGGAATAAGGTAGGGAGAAAAAAATGTTTCAATTTTGTTTACAAAGGTATAATTTACCAAATTGATCTAAGTCATAGATACTTAAGAGAAATAAGTTTCCTTATACAGTTGTACCTCGAGATACAAGTTTAATTCGTTCCGTAACCTTGAGGTGTGGGAAACTATGAGACACTCGAGTCGCAGTAAACTGGTGGGTCCTGTGCAGCCAGCCGATCTGCACGATTACTCCTATCTCAAATGTTGCTCATATTTCAAAGCAAAAATCGCTCGCTTGACAGCTCGTATCTCAAAAATCTCATATGTTAGGGCACTCGTATCTCGAGGTACCACTGTAGTTGGAAAACAAAACATTAGAAACCAGCTATATCTAAAACAAAAGGTAATAAAAAATTATAATTATCCTCATTGTTTATTTAGTCTCTCCTTCAGAATTTGAACTGAAGGTCTTGCTCATAATAAAGTATTATCAGTGATAACATTTTTGATAGCATTTAGTCACTAAAAATCTGCTCTTCTTATCCTATTGTGCCCCTATGATCCTACTGTGATCTTATGATCCTATGTAGCCCCCAGGGGCATGACCTTATCCTTAGCTCATGATGTCTTCTATAGTTCAATCCCTTTCTATCTCTTAACCTCTCATGTATGTGGTGTTCCTTTGCACACAGTATTAAACTTGATTTGACTCTTCAGTCAGCCAAAAGGACCAGAGGAGGAAAAGGGACTTTGTTCTCCTTTTCCAACAATGGCAGAGTTTTCAGGCAAATGCAAAGTTAAGTAGTTGAAAGCAGAATTTGGCACTTTTATTTTTAAAAATATTTTTATTGATTTTTAGAGAGAGAGATAGAGAGGGAGGAAGGGAAAGGGAGAGATAGAAACACTGATGATAGAGAAACATTTCTGATCACTTGCCTCCTGCATACACCCTACTTGGCATCAAGCCCACAGTCTGGGCAAATTCCTGACTGGGAATTGAACCAGTGATCTCTTGGTTCCTGGAGTGAAGCACAACCACAGAGCTATACCAGCTGGACAAAATTTAGCTCTTTTAATATTAAGTAAACTCAGTTTATCTAGTTAATCAAAGACCTGATGATACAGAGAACATAAAATCAGTTTGAGACAGGCTAGTAAGCAAGGACAAGTGGAATAGGAAAACTGAGATAAATAGTTAAATGGCCAAGTAGTTTAGAGCTATTTAGTAAATCAGGAATCCTATCTCCCCTAACCAATGACACGTAAGAGTAAATGGTTTACATTTCTGTTTCCCATCAAAAGAGTAAATAGCTTCTCAATTCACCCTACTGAGGAGATAGATAACAAAAATACAATTAGTGTCGTTTATGCCAACCACATTCAAGGGCAGATTAAGTCAGAGAATAAATCTCATTTTGGCGCATCAGCACAAAGCTAATGAATGCTCTTTTGAGATCCATCCCAAACTCCTACCTTTAAAACACTCAAAATGAAGGACCCTGCATGGATTCTCCCTCTTTGGAATATGCCTGCACCTTTCCCTTCCCCCATTTTCTCCCTCCTGATATTACCTTTGCCCTTCTTGATCCTAAGCTCCAAGGATCCTACTTCTGCCTTTGTAACTTGTTTCCTGAGCCTGCACAGCCTAGCTACCTCACTTCTACTACCTCTGTAACTGTCTAAGTAAATTTTCTCTTCTAATTTGAGTTCCTAGCTCTGAATTCTTCTTTGCTGAACTTGAGAACCAAGGTCCAACTTTGCTGGTAACTAGTGCTATTTTGCTGCCAACATTGCCAGTAGCAATTTTCAGACCATTTTTTCACAATATCTTATTAGGGTTAGACAAATAGTCCAAGAAAACTTTGTCTTTTAAATGGCGAGAACTGAACTTTAATTTTGCATCAGCTTACTTTCGATATTGAAATTAAATTTACTCAAATATTATTTAGCTTTACCATCCATAAAATTTTCTTTCTCACTATTCCTTTTCATTAAACTTCTACAATTTCTTTTTGTAATTCCATTCAATATGCATTTCCAGACCTCACACCTTCTTTTACTAAAACATATGTTAATTTCTTGTATATTAGAATTAATTCTTAACACTTAGAACTCTTAATTCTAGTGGAAGTGAAAAAAAATAAGCAATTAGCATTCTCTAAACTGGCAATATTATGAACACATTTCATAATATCTAGAAACAAGTTTCTTGCACTGGCAAATACGTTTTCTTTCTTTTTTTAACATCAAGGGTTTATTTTAAATGTTTTAAGGATAGAATAGAGTTACATCATAATTATAAAAATTACAGAATGAACAGATTTATATTGTTTATACTTCTAAATACATAGGACAGGGAACTGTTTACACATTGTATAAAGTTAAATTAAAAATGAATTTAAGCTTGAAAGATGTCATTATTTACTTTTAAGATGCGAACATGAAGACCTCTGAACTATACATTCATTCAAACTACACTACCATGATGGAAAATACAAAAAGCGCAGCATTTCCAAGAAACCACAGACATTTTGACCATAATTATTTGTTCCCGGTTTGTCTTTAGAAAACTTTCTTTCATTTTTTTTAAAATTAAATCTTTATTATTCAGATTATTACATTTGTTTTTCTTTTTTCCCCTCCATAGCACCCCTGCACCCAGCTCCCACCCTTCCCAACCTCCCGTTGACCTCATCTATAGGTGTATGATTTTTGTCCAGTCTCTCCCTGTATACTCCTCACCCCTTTCCCCCTGAGAATTATCAGTCACGGGTGGGTCTGGAGCATCAAGTCCTCCGAGGGCTCCGCCTTGGGTGATTCTTCAGTCCACCGGCCGACGCTCTACCCACTGTGCCCACCTCCTCCTGCTGCCACAGCCGCAGCACACACACATGGGGGTGGGCGGAGTGCCGCGGGCTCGCAGGGGTTAAGGGAACGAGCACCGGCGCTCGCTCCTGCAGGTCCGGCCCAGCTCGAGCCACACGGGAAACCCTGAGGGCAGGTGCCCTGGCGGCTTGAGAGCCGAGGACGCACCGCTCAGCCTCAGCCTAAGCAAGAGGGTCTCAGCGCCTCAGCCTCAGCACGAGGGTCTCAGCCTCAGCCTCAGCTTCAGCACGAGGGTCTCAGCCTCAGCCTCAGCACGAGGGTACCATGCTCAGCCAAAGCCTCAGCCTCAGCACGAGGGTCCCAGCGTCAGCCTCAGCCTCAGCCTCAGCATGAGGGTCCCAGCCTCAGGCTCAGCATGAGGGTCCTAGCCTCAGCCTCAGCGCGAGGGTCTCAGCCTCAGCATGAGGGTCCCACCCTCAGCCA
>JAAGEH010000126.1:1891021-1902885 GCA_011751065.1 Lasiurus cinereus | reverse complement strand
CCCCGCCCCTGGCTGTCCAGGCCTGTCCTCTCCTCGAGGGGGGGACCCGGCCGGCTGGGGAGGAGGGCGGCCACAGACAGGGAGAGCCAGCGAGGCATCCATTATTCAACAGCGAGCATGCAAATGAGGAGGAAGTAAGGAAGGCCCCCCCCACCCCCACCCCCCGCCAGCCCCCACTCTCCCTGGCCTGCACACCGCCAGCTGACAAACTTTCCAGAAAATATCAAAACAGCCTCTGGCTGGAGCCGCCATCCCGCTATTTATTATTGATGGAACCTTGGCCAGCTCTCTGTGTAAGGAGGCGAGCCGGGGAGAGAGCCGCGAATCTGCGTTTAAAGGAACAGACTCCCGCCGAAGCCGGTGTGGCTCAGTGGATAGAGCGTCGCCTGCGGACTGAAAGGTCCCAGGTTCGATTCCGGTCAAGGGCATGGACCTTGGTTGTGGGCACATCTCCAGTGGGGGGCCTGCAGGAGGTGGCTGATCGATGTCTCTCTCTTGTCGATGTTTCTCTCTGTCCCTCTCCCTTCCTCTCTGTGAAAAATCAATAAAACATATTAAAATAAAATAGAGGGACAGGCTCCAGTTTCCCGCCCAGGACAGCGGCCGCTCCACCTGCCCCCATCCTGCTGGCGGGAGCGGGGAGGGCTGGGGACTGGAGAGAGCAACAGGCGGGGAGGGGCTCTGCCTCGGTTTCCCTTCCAGGGCATGTTCCGTGGCCAGGCCTGGGGGTGGGGGGGCGGGGGTCCTCACGTAGGGGGTCCCCACACCGCCTCAGGTCACAAGGAGCCGCACGCCCAGTGAGGCCTGTTTGCGGTGACCCAGCAGCTGCCCCCGCTCGGACCCTGAGCTCCATCCTGCTCAGAGGTGGAGGTGGGTGTTAGAAACACCTCAACCGGCTGAGACCGGTGTGGCTCAGTGGATAGAGCTTCAGCCTGCGGACTGAAGGGTCCCAGGTTCGATTCCGGTCAAGGGCATGTACCTTGGTTGCAGGCACATCCCCAGTGTGGGGCATGCAGGAGGCAGCTGATCGATGTCTCTCTCTCATCGATGTTTCTAGCTCTCTATTTCTCTCCCTTCCTCTCTGCGAAAAGCCAATAAAATATATTTAAAAAAAAAAAAAAAGAAAGAAACACCTCAGCCACCAGCAGTCCCCGGGAACTGGTCGTCATGGTCCTGGGCGGAGGGAGGAGGAGCCGTGGAAGGAAGAGGGGGGCTCTGGGGCCGGGGGTGAGGAGCCTGCAGCCGGCAGAGACCGTGGATTGGGAGCTGGTCGCCCAGGGGTGCCGGGTCCCGCCCTCTGGGAGCAGTGGGTCACAGACAAGGAGACTCAAGAGGGGCCGTGGGGAGGGTGGTGCCCGTGGCGGGCGGGGACCGCAGGCCTCGTCCTGACCAGCCGCAGCTGCCCCTGCCTCTGGGCCTGAGGACGGGAGAACCGGGCGGCGGTTGTCGGACGCCCCGTTTTCCAGAGCAAAAGCCGGAGCCGAGCTGTAAGGAGACTCCCGGTTTCAAACATTGGCTCGTTCTTATCTCAGAAACAGCATGCGGGCCACACCCAGCCCGGGCGCCACAGCCGCACCCCAAAGGGATTGCGTGCCCTCCGCGCTCCTCCTGGGCCGGGATCCCCGCGAGCGGGTGCCCCCAGGAGTTGGCAGGAGCCTGCGGGCTGCAGCGGGGAGCGGGCACCACGTCGGCCTCAGCGAGGCTGGCACCCGCCTGGCACCAGCCCTGTGGCTGCAGCCCAAGCGCCAGGCGCCCCGCAGCCCAGGGCCAGCCGGCCTCGCTGCGGGGAGCCGCGGACACGCTGTCCTTGCCCGGGCGGGAGAGCGGGCCCGGCTGAGACGGCAGGCTGGCACCTCCGCTCGGTTCTGACGGGCCTGCTCCTGTCCCCACACACAGGGAGCCCCCCTTTTAAAAAATATATATATTTTTTATTGATTTCAGAGTGGAAGGGACAGGGAGGGAGAGAGAGGAGCATCAGTAGTGAGAGAATCACTGATCGGCTGCCTCCTGCGCACTCCACTCGGGGGATTGAGCCCACAACCTGGGCCTGCGCCCCGGCCGGGAATCGAACCCTGACCTCCTGGTCCCCAGGTTGACACTCAACCACTGAGCCACACCCACCCGGCTCAGGGAGCCCTTTACGGACCAGGGGGTGGAAGGAGGCGGAGCCTCATGGGGGGAGCGGCAGGTGGAGGAGGGGCCGTGGGCCTGTGGGCTGGCAGAGCCCCCTATGCCACCCACATGACGGGAGGGGGTGGCGGGAAGACAGCCCCGTGGCCCAGCGCAGAGGTCATCCTGCCCCAGGTCACAGGTCATCCCGTCCCACGGTCCGGCCCAGCTTTCAGGGAGCCAGCAGAGCTGCCTGGACTGAGCAGTTTGGAGGGTTCCTGAAAGCCTTGTCTCCTCCGGAGCAGGCCCCTCGGCCCCATCGATCCCTGGAAAGGCGTTTGCTCCAGCAGAGGGGGGAGGGCGTGAGAGCGAGGGGGGATGGAGACCAGGAGGAGGGCTCAGCGCGGGCTCAGCGGGTCTGGGCTCAGCCAAGCGGGTGCAGCACCTGCCAGCCCCCACCCAGCCCGGCCAGGCCTCCGTCTGCGCCCCCTCCTCCCCCTGCCCCAGGCTGCCTGGGCCCCTGCACCCAGGAAGCCGCATGGAGGAGCACCCAGCCCCTGGGGCGGAGCCTCGCCAGTGAAGAGCAGGGCCCGGGGTGCCTGGGGGAGCCGGGGGCAGCCAGGCCTCTGCCCAGAGCGGAGTCTGAGGCCGAAACCGAGCTGAGGTCAGTCTGCTCCTTCACTGAGCCGCCGCGGGGCACAGAGCACTGTCAGGGGTCACCCCACCCCTCACCCCTCACGGGCCTGATCCTCGCAGGCCGGATGCACCGCGAGCCGCCCTTGGCATCTGTTTCCGGAGCCGAGGTCAGCACCGGCCTCAAGAGCCGCACCAGGTCTGCCCGCTCCCTCCGAGGCGCCGGGCAGCCGCTCCTGCCGATGCGGCTTCTGGGGCGTCAGCGCTGGGCTGTGGCCACCACCCACTCCGACCTCTGCACCCTTGTCTCCCTGCCGGTCTCCCAGGAGGCCCCTTGGGGTGACCCCTAGCGCCCACCAGGTCCCCCGAAGGACCTGTCTCAGACCCTCTCCTGAGTCACACGGCGAGACCCTTTTCCACGTGGGGAAGACTCGCCTTCCGCCCGAGGTCGCCCTCGGGGTCCCAGGGTGGGGAGCAGCGGACTGCAGGGAGCCAGGCCACCTCAGCAGGCCCGGCCCCCGGAGCCCAGCCGGCGGGGGGTAGGCGAGGCCTCTTCCGGGGCGCAGGGTTGGAGCCAGACTCCTGGGGTGGAAGGAGCATCGCATCTTGAGCTCCTCCTCTCTGAGGTGAGGGGGACAGGTGGGGGAGGGGTACTGGTAGTGGGGGACGGGCCCAGGGGCAGGGGACGGGCCCAGCCCCAGAGCTTATTTGTGCCCGGATCCCAGAGGGCAGGTTTCCACCCGAGGATCCGCCGGTGGCACCAGCCTCCCCGTTTTGCAGGCAAAAGACGACCCCATCCCGTGGAGAAGGGGGCGCAGAGCCTCCCCAGCCTGGAGAAGGGGCCGTGGGGAGGGTGGTGCCCGTGGCGGGCGGGGACCGCAGGCCTCGTCCTGACCGGCCGCAGCTGCCCCTGCCTCCGGGCCTGAGGACAGGAGAGCCGGGCTGGCGGTTGTCGGACCCCGTTTGCCAGAGCAAAAGCCGGAGCCGAGCTGTAAGGAGACTCCCGGTTTCAAACCTTGGTGCGTTCTCATCTCAGAAACAGCGTGCCGGCCGCACCCAGCCCGGGGGCCACAGCCGCACCCCACAAGCTGCTCGAAGGCTCTGGGGCTGCTCTCCCCGCCGCTTCCTGTTGTCGTGGGGCCTTCGCTAGGACCAGTGGTTCTCAACGAAAATAATGGTATGGTTGGGGGTCACCACAACATGAGGAGCTGCATTAAAGGGACGTGGCATTAGGAAGGCTGAGAACCACTGGCTCGGACAGCCAGTCCTCCCAGAGGCAGCCTGTGGTCCCCCGGCCCCCACAGCGGCTCCTGGCCGAGGAGAAGGCAAGGAGAAAGGCAGGACTCTGGGGACCCCAAGTTCTGGGGTCTTCTAGGAAGGCTCTGCAAGAGCCCTACAGGCGGAAAGGAGAGCTGGACCCCAAACAAGCATCCCCCCGGGGAGAGAGGGCGACAGGCTTACCTGTGGTGTTTCCAGGAAGGGGCTTTATGCCCTGAGAAGGGGGTCTGTTTCCTCGAGGCGCCTCACCCCAGGACCGATGGGACCCCGGGCCTGGCAACCCGGTTCGAATCCCCACTCCCCCACTTCCTGTGCGCCCCCCCACACACCTTTTTAATTTTTTTATCCTCCTCTGAGGCTATTTTCCCATTGATTTTCAGAGAGAGGGAAAGACAGAGAAATATCAATGTGGGAGAAACGCATGGATGGGTTGCCTCCTGCAGGCGCCCCCAGCCAGGGCCCGGGTCGGGGAGGAGCCTGCAACCAAGGTGCGTGCCCTTGATGGGAATCGAACCCGGGACCCTTGGGTCCACAGGCCGACACTCTGTCCACAGAGCCAGGCCGACGAGGGCCGGACTCCCCTCTGATAAAACACACACCGGGGGGGACTGGGAGAGAAGGCAACGTGGAGCTCCTGCACGGAGCACGCAGTCTGGAGCAGAGCAGACTGGTGGTCGCTTTTTTAAGGGCCCCGAGTGCTCACATTTTAAAAGATGCTACACATCAGACACCGGTTTCACATCCTCTCCCTCCCACGATGCGGTGCGTAACTCCCGGCGACACCCTCCTCCAGACGACGAGTCCAGCTTGTCATTGGTCGGGTTTCCTTTCCCCTGAGATGGACATCTCCACGTCGCCGCGATCTAAAAAAGTAACAATGGCCGAAACCGGTGTGGCTCAGTGGATAGAGCGTCGGCCTGCGGACTGAGGGGTCCCGGGTTCGATTCTGGTCAAGGGCATGTACTTGGTTGCAGGCACATCCCCAGTGGGGGGCGTGCAGGAGGCAGCTGATCGATGTCTCTCTCTCATCGATGTTTCTGGCTCTCTATCTCTTCTCCCTTCATCTCTGTAAAAAATCAATAAAATATATTAAAAAAAAAAGTAACAATAGCCAAAACCAGTGTGGCTCAGTCGATAGAGCATCGGACTGCAGCCTGAGGGGTCCCGGGTTTGATTCCGGTCAAGGGCATGTACTTGGTTGCAGGCACATTCCCAGTAGGGGGCGTGCAGGAGGCGGATGATGGATGTCTCTCTCTCATCGATGTTTCTAACTTTCTATCCCTCTCCCTTCCTCTCTGTGAAAAATCAATAAAATATATATTAAAAAATAAAAATAAATAAAAAGGTAACAATAATGCAATCAACAGCATGAACATCTACGCCTAGAAAAGTCCTAAGGAGTGACGGTTCTCAGGACTCAGGGAACAGGAGGGTTTTTAGGCTTCAGGGCTCTGCCTGGGGCTTCGGATTTTACGGGTTCTCCTGGGCTGAGGGGCGCAGGACGCGCTCTCCCCACCCACCGCACGCCAGAGCGCCCTCAGGGAAACAGGAAATGCCAGCCATCGGCCAGGACTGTCGTGAGCCAACGGGCAGCCCCGGGGGGCCCCTCCTGACTGCCGCCATCCCGAGGAGGTCATAGCCTCCTTCCCATCCACCTTAAAACACCCCCAACCCCTCAGAATAAAACCCCGAGCAGCCAGCTGCAACCCATCCTGCAGACCCACTAGACACCCAGCCAGGCTGTGCATTGCTCCAAGCGTTTCCCCGGGGGAGAGGGGGGGCACCACCAGGGGCTTTGGGGGGGCCTGGAGCTGGGGCGTGGCCTCGAAGCCAGGACTATGACGTGGGTCTCACTCTAGAGCAGTGGTTCTCAACCTTCCTAATGCCGCGACCCTTTAATACAGCTCCTCATGTTGTGGTGACCCCAACCATAAAATTATTTTTGTTGCTACTTCATCACTGTCATTGTGCTACTGTTATGAATCGTTTCTGTGTTTTCCAACGGTCTTAGGCGACCCCTGTGAAAGTGTCGTTCGACCCCCAAAGGGGTCGCGACCCACAGGTTGAGAACCGCTGCTCTAGAGCCTTCTCCATCATTCCTGCTGCTTTTCTCCGCAGTTCCAACGCCAAGGCCACATTGCTCTCAAGCCGCCATTGGTTTTGGGGTGTCAAAAATCTCAGTGTTTGTCTCCCAATACATTTTATTGATTTCAGAGAGGAAGGGAGAGGGAGAGAGAAACGTCAGTCAATGATGAGAGAGAATCATGGATCAGCTGCCTCCTGCACGCCCTCTCCTGGGGATTGAACCCACAACCTGGGCCTGCGCCCTGACCAGGAATCGAACCCTGACCTCCTGGTTCATAGGTCAATGCTCAACCACTGAGCCATGCCAGCTGGGCAAAGCTTAGTTTTCTTTTCTTTCTTTCTTTCTTTTTTTTTTTAATATATTTTATTGTTTTTTTTCACAGGGAGGAAGGGAGAGGGATAGAGAGTTAGAAACATCGATGAGAGAGAAACATCCATCCGCTGCCTCCTGCACACCCCCCACTGGGGATGTGCCTGAAATCCAGGTATGTGCCCTTGACCCGACTCGAACCTGGGACTCTTCAATCTGCAGGCTGGCACTCTATCCACTGAGCCACACCGGCCGGGCAAAGCTTAGTTTTCTTACCCTCCCCCCTCCCTCAGTGCTCCTGACGCCACGCGGCCCGAGTCAGACACCAATGAGCATTTCTGGACGGTCAATAGCCGGGGTGGCCTGTCACCCCTTCCCAGCCTGGGAAAGCGGACGTGGTCCTGAAGGGCACTGCGACCTTGAGGGGCTGGAAACCCCCGGAAAAGTTCCCGCAGACTCAGGGACCCGTCCTCTGGAGCCGGGCAGCGATGGCGCTGGGGAGAGCTCCCGACCGGCCAGGGGAGCAGCCTGCACCCCTGTGCCCAGCGGAGCCTCAGGTGTGCGGCTCTCCATCCTCCTCCTTCCTCAGCCGCTGCGAGCCGCTTACACTGCGGGCTTTACCCCTCGAGGCGGTGTCTCTGCCTGCAGAGGAGGAGCTGGGAGGCGAGGCAGGAAACGGTGGTGGAAATGATGGTGGAAACGCGGCCACGTCCCCACGCCTTTCGCTGGGGCTCTGGGAAGCGCCTGTCAGTAACGGGTCCCCTTCCCCGGGCCTGGCCCCGCCCCTGGGGTGCCACCTGTCAGGCGGCTGGGACCTTTGAGAAAGAGTGTGGGTCTGGGCTTGAGAAGGGCCGGGTCCGTCCTGTGGAAGGGGGCCGTCGAGGGAGCCTAAGGGAAGACCGGGAGGCTGATCCAGACTCAGGCCACCGAGAAGCTACAGAGCCAGCGAGTCAGAAACATCGATGAGAGAGAAACACTGATCAACCGCCTCCTGCACGCCCCCCACTAGAGATGTGCCCACAACCAAGGTACATGCCCTTGACTGGAATCGAACTGGGACCTTTCAGTCCACAGACCGACGCTCTATCCACTGAGCCAAACTGGTTTGGGCAACATTCTTTTTTCTTTTTTTTTTTTTTAATTATAAGATGACTTTTTAATCCAGGAAAATCTTCCCAAAAGTCGGGGGTCGTCTTATAGGGCGAGTATATCCCAAACTCTGTATTTTTTTAACTGGAAAAGTTGGGGGTCGTCTTATAGGGCGAGTATATCCCAAACTCTGTATTATTTTAACTGGAAAAGTTGGGGGTCGTCTTATAGGGCGAGTACATCCCAAACTCTGTATTTTTTTAACTGGAAAAGTCGGGGGTCGTCTTACACGCCGGAAAACGCGGGTGACTTGTAAAGATTTGTAGGGGATCCCTTTGCTTTTTCTAGCTGCCTCGAAGCAGGAGCGCAGAATTCCAAACGCCCACCAGAGGGCAGAGGAGGCGCGTGGGCCGGCCTGCCTGCTGCGGCCTGACCTCCCGGTACAGCTCTGGCACCATTTCCTCCTCCCACCGGTGAGCCCTGGGCAGTGTTTGCCCAGCTGTGTGAGGAAGGGGCGGCCCCCAGGCCCCCCAATGCGGGCAGTTCAACCACGGCCCGCAACCAGGCCCTCGAAGCTGTGCTCGCCTTATGCACCCCGAAAAGGTGTCCGCTCCCGCCAGCCTCTGAGTACTCAGCACGCAGCCCGTATAAACAGGTAGAAAGAACATCGTTCACGTGAGTCCCCATGGGTGGGAGCGGGGCGGGGGGGTCCCCCCCAGCCCGCCTGCCGCCTGCTGCCTGCTCTGTGGGGACCGCCTGGGAGATGCGTGTTTCCATCGCTGGACACAACCAGACTCTGCCCAGCCCCTTCGAGGATGCCTGAGCACACTCCCCCAGCGTCCTGAGCTCGCACCCGGGTCAGGGAGAAGCCATGGCAGAAACTGGGGTGTGGGGGACTGCCAGGCCCTCCTGCTCACAAGGAGGAATAACGAGCAACATCTCAGCAAAAAGCCAAACCACAGCGCCATGCAGAGTCACCGAAACACTGTTTCCTCTACTCCAGTGGTTCTCCACCTTCCTCAGGCCGCGACCCTTTAAGACAGCTCCTCATGGGGTGGTGACCCCCAACCATAAAATGATTTCCATAGCTACTTCATCACTGTCATTTTGCTACTGTTATGAACTGTCATGTAAATATCTGATAGGCAGGATGGATTTTCGTTGTTACAAATTGAACATCATTAAAGCATAGGGATTAATCACAAAAACAATATGTAATGATATATTGTGAAATGTTTATTTCTAATGACAAATAAATGAAATTTTGTCTTGAATCGTGGTGTAGCATGGGTAACAGTCTTCCTAGGACAACAGTAAACGACATGGCTACACTTTGCTACACCGAGGAGCGGTGTGTTGGTTCCTAAGACCATGGGAAATAGGTGTTTTCTGATGGTCTTAGGCGACCCCTGTGAAAGGGTCGTTTGACCCCCACAGGGGTCGAGACCCACAGGTTGAGAACCGCTGCTCTACTCAGACCTTCCTGTTGCTCCAAACAGCAACGAATTCTGCACCCCGACAGCCAGCAGGCACCCCTGCGGGACCGGCCACCACAGCCGCTTCGTACAAGAGTCGACAGGGACCCCAGAGGCCACGCCCAGGCTCCCAGGAGCTCCTGGAGACTGGGTCACATTCATCTTGGTTTTGTTTGTGTTTTTGTTTGTTTGTTTTTAATTAATTTGTTTTATCTTTATGTTGTTGTTTTTAATTGATTTCAGGGAGAGGAAGGGAGAAGGAGAGACAGAAACATCAATGATGAGAGTCATCGATGGACTGCCTCCTGCACGCTCCCTCCTGGGGATCGAGCCTGCATCCGGGGCATGTGCCCGGACTGGGGATTGAACCCTGACCTCCTGGTTCATGAGTGGAAGCTCAACCACTGAGCCACACCGGCTGGCCAAGTAACAGCTCTACCCCCCTCGGCCTGCAGTCATTGGCTCGAGGGCAGGCAGGTGACTCGAAGGAGGCGAACGAAGGAGAGCCTGCTGGTCCCAACTTTGCCTCCTTGGGGAGAGCGAGAGAAAGCAGCGTGGCTGGTTCTGAGCCTTAAAGGGGCCGCGCTGGCCCTGGCTGTACCGCAGGTCTGCTCGTGGGATGGCCAGCACACCCCACTGTTACCCTCACCCAGCGGAGCCGGTTTCTGACGGTCAAAGCGAGTGTCCTGGCCAGCACCGGGAGCTGGCCCCACTGGGGAGAGAACCCCCGAAGAAGAGACGCTCACATCGAGAAGCCAGAGATGACTAGGACGCACCCAGGTAGAGGGGAAGGGAGAGAATATTCTAGACAGAAACACCGTTGACGTATAAGCTTCATTAAACAAGTGTCCTGGACCCTTCTGCGTAGTAATGGCCTGCGGTGAAGTGCTTTATTGTTTGAAAAAAATTTCCGTTACTTGCTTGATAAGTTGTGGTTTATGAAATGTAGTTGGTTACATTCTAACGAATCCCTGGCTGGGCCTACCCTGTTTCCCCGAAAGTAAGACATCCCCTGAAAATAAGATCCGCTTCTAGTTTTGCCTCTTGCTGTCATATAAGGTATCCCCCCGAAAATCAGGCCTCCCCGGAATAGAAGGCCCCGGAAGCTACCGTCAGGCATCTGACTCCTGATTTAAAGAGACCTCGCCCTGCCTGAACAGCTCCAGCTGCGCTGCGGCCCATCCGTGAGCTGGTTTGTGATGACAACGACTACCGGACCGTAGACAGGTGATACATTTCCTTTTTTTTGTTCAAAAATAAATGTGTACCGTCTTCTTCTTCATGAAAAAATAAGACATCCCCTGAAAATAAGACCTAGCGCCTCTTTGGGAGCAAACATTAATAGAAGACACTGTCTTACTTTCGGGGACACAGGGTATGAATCAATTTGATTATCTGCTTTGCACTTGGGATTTTGGACGTCAAATGCAGGCCCTTCTGAGCTCAGAAAAGGGAGGGATCGGGGGCCGCGGGGGGAGCACTGGGAGGTGGGCCGGGGCCAGTTTTGTCGGCAGTGAAGCTGCCAGGGCCGTGGGGCGGGGCCACGCTGGCTCCCAGCTGCCACTCATCAGATGGAGGAGAGAACATGGTTCTGTCCATCTCTGGCTTTGCCTTCGACCCCGACAGCACGGGGCCTGACGCCTGGAGGTGCCCACTCAGCCATCCCTGCCAGCTCAGCGAGAATCGGCAAACCCCGCAGAGTGTGGGGAGATGCAAATAGGGATTTCTTGCAACATCAACTCCCTTTCCTTCTCCCTGCACCTCTCAGAGATCCTGTCCCAGCACCAGATCATTTCATTTACATGTTTTGAGGGAAGCAGGGGCCGGGGGAGGGACGGGAGGGGAAATCAGCTGAGGTGGCTTTGTGTTACTTCTTTATTTTCTCTCTTGGGGTCAAGAACAGCGAGCAGGGGACAGGAGATTTCCCCATACATGAAGACCCCTGGCGTTACTGAAATTGGCTTTTGTTGTCTTATATGATTGATTTTGATGCCCCCGAATCTGAACTTTTTTGGAGGAAGAATCAACTGCGTACAGGACCCACAGCAACTGGCACAGGGCCTAGCTCCAGCGGGACCTCTGATTCTTTCTTTCTTTCTTTCTTATTTTTTAAAATATATTTTATTGATTTTTTTTACAGAGAGGAAGGGAGAGGGATAGAAAGTCAGAAGCATCGATGAGAGAGAGACATCAATCAGCCGCCTCCTGCACGGCCCCACTGGGGATGTGCCGCAACCAAGTACATGCCCCCGACCGGAATCGAACCCGGGACCCCCCAATCCGATGCTGGTTTCGGCGGGACCTCTGATTCTTAATCCAGGGACTTTGGCTGCACGCATGCATCCCTGTGCCAGGCAAGGCCCACAGCTGCTCCAGGCGGAGGGGGCCTTGGTCCCCATGAGGGGGGTCCTTGTGTCCTGCAGGGCTGGGTCCAGGCCTTAGCATGGAGACTCTGGGGACACTGAACGCTGGGTGCAGTCAGGCTGAGATCTGGCCAGGTGGCTTCTGCCCTTGGGGTTTACTGAGTCTCAGGAGGAGGAGGGGGAGGTAAGATCCCAGCGAACCCCTGGTCAGGTCGGTCCCAGACAGGTCCGGAACTTCTGGGCTGGTGGGGTCAGGCCTAGGCCTGGCCAGGTGACTGTCCAGCAGGGGCTGCTGAGACCCAGGTGGTGGCAGGAGGGACCCGCCCTGCGCCCCGGGCTGCGGGCCTGCTTCACCAGGCGGAAAACTCTGGCCTGCAGAGGAAGCCGAGTCCTGGGGGTGACGGTGGCAGGGGAATGCGGTGTCCCTCCCGGCCCTGGAGTGGGAGACTGCGCAGAACGCGGAGTCCCCGGTTGAGTGTCCACCCCAGTCCTGTGGCCTGCAGGCTCCCAGCATGTGTGTGT
>JAAGEH010000126.1:1869969-1885273 GCA_011751065.1 Lasiurus cinereus | reverse complement strand
GTTCCCCCCGGGTTTTCAGGCTCGGGGCCCTCTCCGTGAGTTCCTGCGGGCCACCCGGCGAGAGAGCCCAGCGCAGGGCAGGGGGGCCTGGGCTCTGCCAGCGGCCCCAGGCGCAGGGCCCGGGGTTCCAGGCGCCGCTTCCTGGGCACCCTCGTTGGTCTGCAGCCCTGACCAGTGGCCCCGAGGTGCCGCCCTGCGCCCGTGCTGTCCCCCAAATGTCTTGGGTTAGTCTGGGAAGCGTTTCTCAGGACCGCTCTGCGTGGAAACTGGGGTGATTTTACTTTAAAAAGGACACGAGCCGGGTCTGCTCTGTCAAACACCTGGGAACCCTGGGAAAGAAACGGCGGAATGAGAAGCACCTGTTGTCCCAGAGCTGCTCCCACGGCTCGGACCCTCCCTCTCTCCCCCTCCCCTCCCGGACGGGGTGCATCTCCCTGTGCCGCCTCAGCACCTGGAGGGAGACCCGAGGCTGAGGCCAGTTTCTGCAGCACAGTTTCTCCGGGGGCCTCCTCGGGGCACCCCCCGTACCAGGCGCCGCAGTGAGATGCCAAGAGCGGGAAGTGCCTCTTGCTCCAGCACAGCAGTTCTCCACCTTTTTTTTAACGCTGTGACCCTTTAAGACAGCTCCTCGTGGGGTGGTGACCCCCAACCATAAAATGATTTCCGTGGCTACTTCATCACTGTCATCTTGCTACTGTCATGAGCTGTCATGTAAATATCTGATAGGCAGGATGTATTTTCGTTGTTACAAATTGAACATAATTAAAGCATAGGGATGAGTCACAAAAACAACATGTAATTATAATTGTGAAATATTTATTTCTAATGACAGATAAATGAAATGTTGTCTTGAATCGTGGTGTTGCCTGGGTAACAGTCTTCCTAGGACAACAGTAAACTACATGGCTACACTTTGCTACACCGAGGAGCGGTGTGTTGGTGCCTAAGACCATGGGAAATAGGTGTTTTCTGATGGTCTTAGGCGACCCCTGTGAAAGGGTCGTTCGACCCCCAAAGGGGTCTCGACTCACAGGTTGAGAACCGCTGCTCCAGCATCACCTGCCTGGGCCGCATGCGCTGTGCTGCTCCACAGACAGGGCCCAGGCAAGGGGGAGGCTCTGGAGGGCAGGCAGCCTTGGTGTTTGCTCTGAAGAGGGGGTACAGTACCTGGGGGCGGGGAGAGGGGCAGAGAACAGCGTGCACGGGGCTGGCAGGGTGCGGAGAGCTCAGGGGATGGTGTCTCTGGCGAGAGGCAGCTGAGCGCTTTCTAGGGCGGTGCAGGGCCGGGCTGGCACCCGCTGCAGAGCTGGCCGGGGGGTCAGGCTTTGCCGGGTTCACACCAGCCTCGGGAAGCCGGAGCAGCCCTGCAGCCGGGGTGCGCCGTCCTCGGGTCCGCTGGTCGTGGGACGGGGACGGGCCTTGCGTGTCGGCGAGATCCCCGGTGGGGCTGCCGTTGGCGTTTGTGAAAGGACCTGCTGGGGAGGCGCCAGCTGAGCGGTGCGTGCCAGGGAGAGGCCCGTGGGTGCCGCGGGCTCCGTTAGCGGGGAGCAGCCCGGTTCGGTTAGTCACGGGGCCGACGCCCTGCCAGCAGCCACTGGTTCCCGTGTCGGTCGACTCACTGTGCTCGTGAGCCTCCTCCTGAACACAGGCCTTGCACTTCTCGGGTGTAAGGAACCCGGGGTTTGGGGGTAAGAGAAAACCCCTCTCTCTGTCCGTAGGGCCCTGAGGCGCAACCATTCTTCCATCCGGACCGTCCTCGGCGAGCAGCGGCCGCCGCAGCCTCCGGGAGGGGGTTTTTGGGAGGCTGCCCTGCTGTTCCTCAGCCTCAGCACTTCGTTACTCAGCAGCGCCTGGCGTGGGTGGCGCCCGCCGGGCATCTGCATGGCCCTCCTTGAGGCCTGCCATCGCACGGGCGCGGGAAGGCCGGCCTCAGGGCGGGCTGTTCCCAGTCTCTGCCCGGGCCTCACGGGGGATGGGGACAGCCTGGGTTTCGGGGGCTGCGGAGGGCCAGTTTGCCGGCTGACTGTCCATTTCGGCTGGGCGGAGGAGGGCTGACTGGAGGGCCAGGAAGAAGGGGAGGGCGAGGGGGGCTTTTCTAAACTCTGGTCTCTTCACAGACAATGAGGAGCAGAGGGGAGAGGGGAGCCAGAGGGTTAGGGGAGCTGGAATAGGGGTGTGCTGGTGGGCAGAGCTGGCTGGGAGAGGGGGCGGGTCCTTAGGAATCCAGAGGGACTGGTTCTGACAGGGCACGTGGCTGTGGGTGGGCACAGCGGTGGTGGGTCTCAGCTGCTCATGCTTCCAGCAAACGGGGAGGAGGAAGGGGCTGAGGCCCTCGCGGTTCTGGTCCTGGTTCCGGTTCCGGTTCTGGTTCTGTAGTAAGCAGCTGTTGCCTGTGAGTGGAGGCGGCAGGCTGGTGGCTGTGGGCTGGATTGCGTCCACAGGTGTGTTGTGTTTGATCTCAGTGTTCTTGGAGAAAAGAGAAAGAATTGATGGCCAATATTTAAAGTCAGGAAGTCGGTCAGAAATCTCAGGTTTCTGGTTCCCTGAAAGCTGAGACCCTGGTAGCTCTGAGCCCGTCCCTCTGGGGCAGCTGCGCCCGGCCCATCCTGCCACCAGCCGCCACCGCCGCTTCCGCCTGGACCAGTGATGCTTGAGTTTGCATCCCCTTTCCCTGGGGAACCCATTGCGTCTGTTGGCTGGCCATCCGCACTGAAAGCGTGGCCCGTTTCTTCATTGATTCGTCCCTCGATTTCTGGGTTGAGCTTCTCTGTCAGGTGCCTACGAGGCTCTGGGGACCTGGGCAGACAGTGCGGAGGCGCTGGGAGGTCACCAGGGGTCACGTCAGCCTTCCGGTGGAGGGTGTCAGGGATGCCCCTCTGGGGAGGGAAGGAGAGCCGTGGAGGATGAGGATGGGGTGTTAGCTGGCACAGCTGGGGGAGGGGAAGAAGCCTTCGCTCTCACTCGTGCTCTCAGCTGCTCTCCATCGCTTCCTGCCTCCGCTGACCCAGCGCCTCCTCAGGCTTGGCGTTTTCTCCATCCTGTGCCGGGCCCTCCCCGCTGCCCGGGGCGGACAGAGTACGGTCACAGAGATGAGGACGTCACCCGGCAGACGACAGTGTGGAGAAGTTTCGCCTTCAGGACCCCTGGCAGGTGGGCAGGCTCGGGGCCAGGGCAGGTGAAGCGGAGGGCTCGCCGGGCACCCAGGCCTGTGGACAGGGTTAACACGGTGTCAGACACAAGGGCCATGTCTGTCAAGTGGCCGAGGATGCTTTTATCATAATTTAGAAAAACTTGCAACTGCATTTATAGTATAACTAGTTGTTATGATTTTTCTCAGAATAAATAGAAAGAATGTGTACTGTCTCACGGGCTGGCTTTGTTTTGGCCCAGGAAAGAGTCCTGTGGCTCAGCAGTCACTGTATTTTGATCAGTTTTTTAAAAGTTTTAATTTTTAAAAAAATCTTTATTGTTGAAAGTATTACATACGTTCTCTTTTCCCCCATTGACCTTACCCCTGCCCCCACCTCCTACCCCAGCCTTCACCACCGATTATCTGTGTCCACAGGTTACGTATGTACGCATAGGAGGTCATTGGGTTATGCATACACGCATAGGAGGTCATTGGTTGATCTCTTTCCAACCCCTCCCCCCATAATTTCTGACTCCTCAATCTCGCACTTCCTTCTTCTCCACCATCAGCAGTCCAGTCCACAGTGGGACATTTTCAGGGTGCCGTGCGTCCCCTCGCCGTTGCAGCAGTTCTGAGTCCCCCTCGCTGGCAGTCACTGGCGCCCGGCCGTGGCACGGAGCCCGGGGAGCTGGCCTCTCCTGGGCACAGTCCAGGTGACATCACAACAGCGTTGGGCATTTCCAGTGTCCTGTGGCTCCCAGAGCGCCCTGACGGGTGACCTCATTCCCGTCTCCCCAGCCTCCTGAGGGCGAGAGCAGCCTGGCTCTCCCCATTGTGCCAGGGAGGTTTGGCGACTTGCCCAGGTCACAGCCCTCGCCCGTTTCTGCCTTTCCAGAGCGCTCGCTGCTCACAGCCTTCGCGGTGCTGAGGACCCAGCTTTCTGTCTTCATGCTTGTTCCTGAGTCTGTCTCTCTGACCCCCTCCCCCAGATGTTCTCAGTTAAATTAAGGATGGCCCAGCGTGGTCTTTAGCCTGCATGTGATATTACTGATACTATTAACATTAGCAGTGCTATCGGGAGGTCAGGAAGAGCATGAGCACTGGCTAAGCATGTTTTAGCAAACCAGCCCCAGCATCCCCAATGTCCCCTGGTCTCGGAGCAGCTGCTGGAGAGGGGGTTTGAATGGGATTCCTTGCAGCCAGCAGAGCCCATAGGCGGCCTGGAAAGATGAGTCATCCGTGAGCTTGCAGAAAAATCTCTTCCCAAATTAGCCCGCGCTGCAGAGGGCCTGCGCGCAGCCGCTCTTTCCTCAGTCCGCACGGGGCCCGTTGCCATAATGAGATGACGCACTGGAAAGAGAGCGGCCTGGCAACGCTTCCGCCCCGCACCCACCACACGGCCTCCCTCCGCTGGGCTGGGCACCGCTCCGGGCAGGTGCTCCTCTGGCTCCTCCCCCTGCCCCCAGGCTGCTGCACCTTCAAACACAAAGCCCACACCGAGTTGGGGAGCCGAGTCCGCCCTGCAGTCATGCAGTTTCTGGCCCGTTCCTTTAGACCAGTTGACTAACAATCTGAGGCCTGGCCTGTGACCTTGAGCAATTCTTTCCCTCTTCCGCTCTCATGTTCTCTCTCAGTGCCTTAAGGAACTCGAAAATGAGCGCTTCCCTATTGGCGTGTGATGTTTTAAAGCAGAAGCGCCTCTTCAGACACCAGAAGGCCGTTAGGTGATGGGGCGCAGGAGCCACTCTGGGCTCAGCCGTTGGCCCCTGAGGCTTCTGCTGGGTCCTCCCCCAGCACAGTGTGAGAGCCCACTTCTGGGTGCTCTTCGCCTCCTCTGCCCAACCAGCTTCCTGGGACCTGTGCCTGCTCGCCCCCCAGCAGGAGCTAAGTCCAGGGAAGGCCCCAAGGAAATCTACGGGGAAGAATGACTTTGTGTAGCTCATTCGGAAACCAAAGCCTCCGTTTCCTTTCTACAAGTCAAAAACCAACACACAGAGTTGTACATGTAAGACCGTTAGCTCGGTGAGGGCGGTGCCTGTCTGGTCCGCCATGGGTTCCCACCTCTGCCCAAAGTAGGTGCTCAGTGACGCCTTACTAAAGGATGAGGGACGTTAATCCTGCACAGGATGAGCTTAGGTTTCTGACACCAACTGTCAAAACGGTCCTCACATGGAGCTGCTGGGTTTTGAATGGCCAGTTTGTATGTTTCTGGGTGAATGAGCAGCACCAGTTGGGGCATGCAGTTAGCTGGGGTCTCTCTCTTACCCACATACATTGTGAGGCGAGTTCCCAGACACTGGAGAGGGCTCCAGGGCGTGCTGAGGGACTGAGCCTGCGGCCCTGGCTCACAGCTGCCTCGGGTAGAGAGCGCTTGTCTCTGGGGGAGTTGGGGGTGCAGCACCCAGTTCTCTCAGCATGGCTCCTCTCCCTGCAGCAGCTGTGATCCAGGGCCCACGCCAGCTCTGCCCAGCCCGCGCCCGGCCAAGCACCATTTCTTATTTTCTTCGGGTGGCCTCAGCCTCATTTAGGACCTGGTCCCTGCACCAACACTCTCTTCGAGGGTCTGGGAGAGGTAGCTGTAGGGGTTCCCTGACTCCCCCTTTCTTCTTTGCCAAGGGGCTTAGGAGAGTCTCTCTTGCCAGTTCCTCGTCCTTTGTGAGCGAAGATGCAGTGGAGAGCCTTCCCTGATGGAGAGCCTGGCCTGGTCCCCACTCTCCCAGCCTGTGGTTGGCAGATGGAGATGGTTTCTGAACCCGAGTCCTGACCTGCAGTCTGGACCGCTCCTCCCTGAAGCCCTGGCTGCTTCCCCACCCTTAAACCCCGCCCCAGGCTGTCTGAAAGGTGGCCTGTCTCCCCCTCTCCCTGGCTTTCTGCCACCACACTCACTTTGCTGCACGTGTAGTTTGTGATCGGGGAACACTGCCTGCTTCTCAAGCAAAGAAGCACCGGCCTGTCTAGCGTGAAGGGGGTGGGGTGGGGCGTGGGGAAGTAAGTTAGGGGGACACAATGGGGGGCACTTCCCCAGGCTGCAGACAGGAGGGTGGAGTTCAGGCGTTTCTAGCTGTCAAAAGTGTATGCCATTGGTGTGAACTTGACAGTCAAGGCTCCCAGCCATGCTGTTCAAAGCCACCCACCGACCCCCTGAGCTGTGGGTGAAGAAAGGGTGGATGCGGGATGAGAAGAGAGGAAGGACAGCGGGGATGACCTCTGGCCGGTGTATTTTTGTTCCGTCCCAAGAGACCGCCTCCGTTTCTCCCGGCAGAGGCGGCGCGGCCTTCATTAAACCATCTTCGGCACTGCAGGCGCGATGCTTTGTTTTGTGGCCGTTCCGGGTCCTCGCAGACAAGGAACTTACAAATCCCGTGGCAGGCGGCGTGATCTTTAGACCCTTCATCCCTCTTCGCCCCCACTCCCCCCGATTAATTTTCATAATCAGGGTACATTCAGAAATCCTGGAGTTCGCTGTGCGTGTTCCGTGGCCTGGGCGGCCTGGGCTTTCCTGATGGGTGCGAGCGAACGAGGGCGGCCTCCTGGCGAGCTGGTTCCTATGGCCGGTTCGGAACAGCTGTTCGCAGAGCTGGGCCCAGTCAGCTCTCTCCGCCTTGTCTAGCCGTTTGGTCCTGGAGCGACAGCCGCTCCCTGAGTGAGCAGGACCGCACTCCCTGCTTCTGCCCCAGCTTGTCAGAGCGCCTTCCAGATATTAATTCTCTGAGCTCATCGGAACCAGGGGCAGATTGAAAGCATGCTCCCTGCCTGCTCTGGCCTTGGTTTGCTCATGAGGAGCTGTCTCTGTTATTACCCTAAATGTGCAAGGTTGTAGAATGCAGAAAGGAATTGGGGCCAGAGACCTGGACTACCCAGAGTTCCCTGGTCCCGGCTGGGTGGGTGAAATGTGGGTACCAGTGAGGAATCATGTGGTGGAACCATCACTGTCTCTGAGGATGCCTGGAACGGGGGCATCTTCCGGTGATGGAAGGAGAACTGGCCAGAGTCTCCGGCACTGCCACCGGCCCTGTGTCTCCTGGGCAGGCCTCCGTCCCTCCTGGACCTTGACCTGCACACTGCTTCCCGAGCTTTTTAAAGACCCCAAGTCCTGCTTAGGATGTGATGGAAGCTCGTGGACTCTGCCCCCGGGGAGAAAGATTCATACACGTGGGGATATGGTTCTGCGGACTCTAAATGCCTGCTATTATAGGATGCGTAATAATTTACAAACTCCCAGGTCTGGGAAAGCTCAGAGGGAATCTTGGGCATCTGAAGTGTCAGGATTTGATTTCTCCTGGTTCCCTCAGACCTGAGTTCAGGTGCTGGTCAACAATTAGACTTTCCTGGAGTTTTGTAAGGATTTCATGAGATGATGCTTGCAAGCTGCTTGGATGTTGCCTATGTGGGCAAAAGGAGAAACCTTTCCCCCTCTGGAAGAGAGTATTTTTAACTTACGTACAGGAAGATGGGGCTCTTTGGGGACGTACAGTTCTCTGAACTTGAACTCCTTAGCAGTTTTGTGAAGCTACGAACACAGCGAGGACTGCGATCAGTATCCCGCCCTGGCTGCCCCCTACGTCACGCTCTTTCCTCGCCCTGGCTCCTGGCAGCCATCCGTCTGTTTCCCATTCCTGTAGTTTTGCCTTTTCCAGAATATAGTATGGCATCAGCTTTTGGAAGTGTGCTTCTTTTACTCAGCAATCTGCCTTTGAGACTCATGAAGTTATGGTGGTGTTTTTTCTCAGAAGTTTCCTTTTATAGCTGCGTAGTATTTCATTGCATGGGCATCATCAGTTTATCTGCATAGAATTTGACTCTGGTTAACCAGCCCTGTTTCCTGGAAATCGATAAGACGGCAGTTGACCAACAAAAATCAAACAACCCAATTTAAAGACTTGAGCAGACATCTCTAAAGAAGATATGGGTTCAACAAACACATGAAAAGATGCTCAGCATCACCAATCATTAGGGAAGTGCAAATCGGAACCACAGTGAGATCTCACACCCATTGGGTGGCCACTTTCAAAAGAACGGGAAGTGACAAGGGTTGACAAGGATGTATAGACCCTGGAACCCATGTGCACTGGTGGCATGTCAAATGGTACGGCCACCGTGGAAAGCGGTGTGGCGATTCCTCGCAAAAATGAAAACTAGAACTACCATAGGACCCAGCAGTTCTGAGCATACTCCCAAAAGAAATGAAAGCCAGGAACCAAAAAGATGTTTGTGCATTCGTGTTCATAGCATTACTCACAACCCAAAGGTGAAAAAATGTGGTTGATCCTCGACAGGCACTATTTCCACCCTTAAAAAGGGACACTCTGACCCTGCTTCAACATGAATGAGCCGAGCCAAGAGGACATTGTGCCAGTCACCAAAGGAAAATACTGTACAAGTCCACTGGTGTGAAGGAGACACGTAAGAGTAATCAGAATCACAGAGACAGAAAATACTAGTAAGTACAGTGGTGGTTGCCAGGGGCTGCGGAAAGGGAGAATGGGGAGTTAATGTTTAACACATAATCAATGTTCAAGTTCAGTTTTGCAAGGCAAAAAGAGTTCTTGATAGTAACACAACAGTATGAACGTACTTATCCTGAGATGTACTTATTAAGAGCACACTCTTAAAAATAGTTAAGAATGTAAATTTTCTGTTATGTATATTTACCACAATTAGTAAAAAATTACCATGGACAACTAGAGGCCCAGTGCACAAATATTTTTCAACTAGAGGCCCAGTGCACAAAATTCATGCACAGGTGGTGGGAGTGTCCTTCAGCCCAGCTTGCTTCCTCTCCAATCTGGGACCCCTTAAGGGATGTCTGACTGCCCAGGTAAGATCAGGCCTAAACAGGCAGTCGGACATCCCTCTCACAATCCAGGACTGCTGGCTCCCAACTGCTCATCTGCCTGCCTTCCTGATTGCCCCTAACCGCTTCTGCCTGCCAGCCTGATTGATGCCTAACTGCTCCCCTGCCAGCCTGTTTGCCCCTAACTACCCTCCCTTGTGGGCCTGGTCACCCCTAACTGCCCTCCCTTGCAAGCTTGGGTCCTCCCCAACTGTCCTTCCCTGCAGGCCTGGTCCCTCCCAACTGCCCTCCCCTGTTGGCCTGATTGCCCACAACTGTCCTCCCTTGCAGGCGTGGTCCCTGACAACTGCCCTCCCCTGCTGGCCATCTTGTGGTGGCCATCTTGTGTCCACATGGTGGCAGGATCTTTTGACCACATGGGGGCATTCTCCTTGTGTGTTGGAGTGATGGTCAATCTGCATATTACTCTTTTATTAGCTAGGATAGAGGCCTGGTGCATGGATGGGGCCAGCTGATTTGCCCTGAAGGGTGTCCTGTATCAGGGTTGTTGTTCCCTTGGGGCATGGGGTGGCCTGGGCGAGCGGTCTGTGGTGGTTTGCAGGCCGGCCACGCCCCCTAGTGACCCAAGTGGAGGCCCTGGTATCTGGGATTTGTTTATCTTCTACAATTGAAACTTTGTAGCCTGGAGCAGAGCCAAGCCTTCAGCTGGCACAGCCATTGAAACTGTTGTCTTAAGCAGAGGCCTCTGCAGGCCAGGCTTTGTGGAAAGGTTGGCTTCCTCCATCGCCAGGGGCAACCCAAACCTCTCTCTCCTGCTCTCTCTGTGGCTGCAGCCATCTTGGTTGGGTTAATTTGCATACTCGCTCTGATTGGCTGGTGGGCATGACTGGTGGATGTAGCAGAGGTATGGTCAATTTGCATATTACTCTTATTAGATAGGTTATTTACATCATTATTTAACCTGAAGTATCTTAATACAATAAGTTATATTAAGACATTAAAAACATGGTGACATATAACAGCTGTATTACTGGGGACCAATGCTTATGGTAAACATGCCCTGGTCTGATTGATTCTACCTGGGCGGGGACAGTTGGTGAACTGCAAACACCTGGTGGGACACGCACTCTGCGCCTCTTGAACGCAGGGACTCGGGCAATGAAGCGTGTCCCTTGAGCGGTCCTGTGCAGTGCTGAGATGCTGGCTGCTGTGGCAGGGAGCTTTGAGGCCAGGTGGATCCTGGGCCAAATGTGGGACTCGTCCCTTTGGGCCTGAGCTGCTCAGCTGTGCTGGGCTCCTTCGTGGACCCACGGGGTACCGTCCAGAGCTGCCCTCTGGCACTCTTGGTTCCTGTCCTGTGTCTGTCTAAATAGGTTGGTGCCAGGAGGGGCTGATGAAGGACAGGGTCCTACAGAGCCACAGAGCCGGGGTGGGGGTAGCCTGGCACAGAGGCGTGCTGGCTGCATGTCAGCTGCGTGCAAGGACTCGGGGACTCCTGGTGGCTTCCATGCGAGGCTCTGCCCGGATCCCCTGTCGGCACGTCCTCTCTGGTTAACAGCACAGATGGCATTGACTCCAGCGCTGGTTGGCGGGATTCCAGGCTATTGGCCACCGGCGTGAGACAGTGTCACTGAACAGAGGAGGGGAAGAGAGAGATTGAGCTCTGAATCCAGACCCAGAAGCAAGCTCAAGTCTTGTCCAAGAACTGAAGGTCACGGAGCCTGCCCGGTCATGATCACCATGATGGTCTCTGGTCCCAGGAGGATCGTTAACCCGGTTCTGTATGACTCTTGGAGGGAGGGCAGTTACTGTGTTTTTTTTTGATGCCGCAGCACCAACGCATAGTACTTCCCAGGAAACAGAAAAATAAAATACGTGAGCAAGCTAGACTGTAAGACAAGGCACTGATTTCAGAAGTGGAACTGAAGAGGTACACTAAGATATGAAGCCCGGGCTCATTCTTTCCGCTGGTGTCTGGAGCGCCTACGGTCTACGGCTCCTGGCAGCAGGTGCGGATCATGGGATGCGGAGACCAGCGCTCCTGCTCTCAGGACGCTCGCAGCAACTGGCCGGAGCTCTCCCTGCAGGCCAGACCGGGCCTGTGAGCGAAGAGCCGTCTCTGGAGTTTGGCTTCCGAATGGGGCGCTGTCCTGGCCACACGATTCGATGTGGGCCAGCAGAGGAGCGTTACCCAAGGATCACTGTGCTCGTGTAGACCGTGACAGATGGGTGAGGATCGCACATCCTGGCTTCCCCTGCTGTCCTGGCAGTGACTAACAGCACCCTCCTGTCACTCCAAGGTGCCCTGGTTTGGAGAAGGCAGTGGTCGGCAAACTGCGGCCCCCGAGCCACATGCGGCTTTTTGGCCCCTTGATGAGTGTGGCTCTTCCACAAAATATCACGACCGGGGCGAGTCTGTTTTGAAGAAGTGGCATCAGAGGACGTTTAAGTTTTAAACATTTGTCTCTCAAAAGAAATGTCAGTCATTGTCCTGTTGATGTTTGGCTCTGTGGACGGATGAGTTTGCCGACCCCTGGGATGAGGAAGCACTGGGGCAGGAACCATTCACCACCACTGAGTTCCGCAGTTTGTGCTGGGGAGGGGCTTGGTCTGCTGGGAGAGACCTAACTCAGGAACAGGCCTGTTCCAGCCGGGGCCAAGCCCCTCGAGGCCGAGGGAGGGTCATCTGAATCGGGGTTTGCTCCATTCTCCCTGTGAGCAGAGAAGGAAATGACGATTTTTTACTTAAAAAGGTTTTCTCTCAATTCCAGGTGGAATTGACAGAATTGGAGGCGCGGGCTTCTCCCTTTCATGGCCTGCAGCTGGGATTTAGTTCTCAGCCGTGGCGACTGCCTTTCTTGTGGGGGTGCTCTGGAATTGGAGTGGGGGCTGATTTCTCACCCCTGGGAATTTGCAGGTCAGGTTGGACCCCAAGAAAGATGGCCTGGCCGACTTTACAGGTCATTTGTGCAGTGTCGTTTCGCCTGCCTGGCAGAGAAACAAAGCCGCCTCGTTGGGGGTGCAGCGTCGGTGTTCAGGAGGCTCGTACTTGTTGTTGACACACGCCTGCCGGGAAGAAGGCAGCCTGGGAGTCAGCGATGGGGCCCCTGGCCCTCTGTGAGAGCTTGGGGAAACGTCTTTCCCTCTCTGGCCTCAGTTTCCGCATTTCAGAATGAGGGGGTCGGGCTAGCTCTGTGGTCCTTCGCCTTTTGGAAATCCTTGAGACTCTCATCAAATGCCGGGAAAGGCCCTCCCCTGTCTGACCTTTTCCCGTTAACATACTGCCAGCTCCACCGGGCCTTTGCACATGCTGCGCCCGCCCAGAATGCTCTTCACCGCTTTGCTTGCTCAACTCATGCGCACGCTTTGAGTCTCAGCCTTCCGTGACCTCCCAGATCAGATGAGGTCACCCTGCTAGCTGGGTTCCCCTACCCGGAACTTCCCGGCGCTGCCCGCAGTGGAACGCAGTAATCCTTCCTGCGTGGTATCTGACTCTCCCTCCGCCCTGACGTTCTGAGCTGTGGTTGCGAGCATGGCGCAGAGTCCGACCTCTGCTTCCTGTGACACCCTTCGAGAGCTGGGCCTTTGCCTTCGATGATTTCCTCCAGGGCTGCGCAGGAAGTCGCTTCAAAGCAGGGGCTCTTGGCCCCAGAGGATGGGCTACCAGACTTTCTGCCCCCGTGTCCCGCGGGCCTGACCTCCGGGCAGACAGTCCACTTTGTTTATGTTCTGGACTGAGCTGGAACTCCCGCTTGGAACATTCCCACAGTGCTTGGCGCTTCCTCGTATTGTTGTCTTTTTCTCTGGAGGGGAAGTGACCAGCATCAGACTTTCCTCCAGCAGACACATTCCAGGCACAGAGCCTCAGTCAGCTCCTGGGCGCCCGCGGAGAGCCGCCTGTCTCGTTGCCTCTGGGTGGGGAGGTGTGGGCCGTGAGCACGTACAGCGATCGCCGGCCTTCCCCTCTGAGCCATCGTTTCTGCGGCCTTAATCTCCCTCAAAAAGTGGGCTGCTGGGCTCCCTGGGCCCGCTCTCTGGACCCTGTAGCACTGGTGTGGAGGGAGAGCCTCTGAAACGCTTCAAACCCCGTTAGCCACAATGTCACCTCCCTGGCTTATGTCCCTTTCCACAACCAAAATGTTAGTACCGTGGGACCGGGGTTTAGGTGAAATTTTATTTTATTTGCACTAAGGGAATGAGCGAGTTACCAGAATGCTGCAGTGGGCCTTACGTGATGTGGAAAAAGGTCCTTTTGTGAGGATGAAGATCTTTCTTTCTTTCTTTTAAATATATGTATTCCATTGATTTTCTACAGAGAGGAAAGGAGAGGGATAGAGAGCCCGAAACGTTGATGAGAGAGAAACATCAATCAGCTGCTTCCTGCACACCCCACACTGGGTACACAACCCTGACCAGAATCGAACCTGGGACTCCCTCAGTCCACAGGCCGATGCTCCATCCACTGAGCCAAATCGGTCAGGGCTGAAGATTTCTCTTTATTGTATCTAAAGCTGGATGTTTATATACAATAAAATAATGTAAACCGCAACAGTAGCTATTCTGTAAGAGTATGTGCTGAATGTGAGTGAGTTTTAAACATCGTCTTTAACCTCTAAACTGCGTCAGGAAGTGGGTGGCACAGTGGCACATATTTTACACGGGGAAAGTCAGGTCCAGAAAGGTGAATCCAGCCCAGAGTTGCCCAGCTGTGAAGTGCCCCCACAGAGATCAGACAGGCCAGCTGCCCTCCAAAACCAGCGCCTCCCACTGCTCTCCCTCCTCTGGCTATGAGGAAGCGGGCAGCAGCTTTCCTAGCCAAGGAGAAAAATTCTGGGCCTGGATCTGGCACCCCCCTCCCCACCCTACCCGCAGTGCACATCTGTCAGGTGTGGGCGGGGCTTGCTGGAATTAGTGACTTGGGGCTTGTGACGGCAATGGCCCCAGGAGTGACTTGGCAGTGGGTGAAATGCCATCTGACTGTGAGCAGTGCATGCACCCACCGCATCCTGCCATGTGTGCGAGACACGGAACCATCTCGTACCGGCCACCCACGAGCGCTCACTTGTGGGAGCGTTTCCTCTCACTCCTCAGGTTGCCTCCCGGAGGTGTCCTTGAGATGGACCCCTGGCCCGTTTGGGATTGTGGACACAGCCACCTTTGGGGATGACGCTAACAGACATTGGCCAAGCTGGGGGAACAGGCCGTTTATCTTCCCCCACGTGACCCCACCCGTGCCCGCCGCCGCAGTCATGTTGGGAGGCCACGGTCACCTGAGAAGCAGCTGAACCGCAGGCTCTTTTCAAACCGTTCTCCCCAGAAAATGTCCGGTTTGTTTGAAGGTTCATTAGTAAGTCAGTTGTGTGGGACTTGGGGTGCATTTTCTCAGGGCAACAGATAAGAATGGGACAGCCCCAGTTAAGGGAGGGCAGAACCAGCCCTGAGCCCAGTTCCCCAGCTGTGACCTGTCGTCCTGGTGTGCACAGGCACATGAGAAGTGGCCCAAACACTTTGCTGACTTCAAGGCTTTACAGACTAATAGGGGAAGTAGAAAAGAGAGGGACGAAACCCCAGGCAGGAAACTGCCTGCGCTGAGGGGCGGAGACAGTGGAAGGGACAGGCCCCCACTCCTGGCTCTTGCTCCTGGCTCTTGCAGGGAGAAGCGTTTCTTTATTAATTAGAAAGTCTGGGTACCCCATTCTTGGGGGTAGGGGCAGTCTCTGTGTGTGTGTGTGTGTGTGTGTGTGTGAGAGAGAGAGAGAGAGAGAGAGAGAGAGAGTGAGAGAGAGAGAGAGAGAGAGAGAGGGAATTCTCATTTGTTTATCCCTTAACCCACCCATCTGTTCAACAGTTAGTAAGCACCTACTATGTGCAGATATTCTGCTAGTGCTGGGCGGCATGTGTGCAGAGCATTTGGTAAGCCGTTTGCCAAATTGTAGTTGAACTTTCTTGGGGTGAAAGGAGGCAGTAAGATGCAGATTCAGTAGAGCCTTTTGATCTGTTGTGCTTTTGCGACGTGTTGAACCTCATGTCTCCTGGAAGAAACGAGGTCAGCTGTCATACGGGTGGAAGACTTGCCTCAGGAACATTGTTAGAAGGAAACGATCTCTTCCAACGTCTGGAAAGGGGGGTGATTATTGGTGGGGTGGGGTGGGGGTGGGGGGGTGGGCCTGAGCTGAGATTGGGTGTTTGACCAGCTGTTGTGTTCCATTGGCCCCTCTGATGTGGGGGACTGCGGGCCCTTGATCTTTGCCGGTTGTGTCTGCAGTTTGATTGGCGGAGAGCTGGGCGGTGCAGTGTGAGGAGGGCAGCTGGCCGTGGTCCGCACGTGCTGCTCTCTCCCGCCCCATCATGGAGGAGGGGATGGACCCTCTCCCGCCCCA
>JAAGEH010000126.1:1853662-1869959 GCA_011751065.1 Lasiurus cinereus | reverse complement strand
GGAGGAGATGGATGCACCCTCTCCTGCCCTATCATGGAGGAGGGGGATGGACCCGGGCTGCTACCATCTTTTTCCAGTTTGGAGTCAGAAGCTGTGGTCTTGAAACGTGGTTTCTAGATGGCAGATCACAAGATGAGACCCTGAAGTGCTCGCAGAGGCTTGGATTGGGTTTCATCCGTGTTCGTGCTGTCGCCATGATTTCTCTCTCCCTGGGGACCAGCCGGCTGGTGCCAGGAAGGCAGGGCACCCAGGAGCGGGACAGCACACCGAGCACAGGCATGGTGTCACATGTATTCCCAGCCTGTTCATGCCTCTGACACTCGGTCTCTGCATCCTGTGGGTCTTTGGGGAAACACTGTCCTTAAGTTTTACTCTAGTTCTGTCATTAGCTCACATATTATACCACCAGCCCCAATGGAATGAAACTCCCTTTGATTGCTTGCTGGTGGCTGGATTGATGGAAGCCAGAAGTCTGCCCTCTGAGCTAATACAGTTTCACAGCCTAAGATTATACAGGTGTTGACGATACATATTTACCAGCTGATTCCTCAGAGTCAGGCAGCATGCTGAGCACCTCATACACATTTTCTCTTGTTTGAGCCTCATACTAGGAGGCGAGACTGGAATTATGCCCGTTTAACAGATGAGGAGACTGAGACTGCTGTGCTCGGTTGGTAAAACCAGGGGCAGAGCTGGGATTTGCACCAGGTGGTTGGCCTGGCTTACCTGCTGTGTGCTCCAGGGCAGTGTTTAAGGGCTTTTCTGACCATAAACTCTGATATTGAAACCAATGAAATCTCTCCATCTACCTTGACATTGTCTTTTTTTTTTTTTTAAACCAAAAAAGAATGAGATTTCATGCCCTTCTTTTGTCCCAAGGAACCTGTTCAAAACACAGAGGTGCAGTGCTTCCTCCAGAAGAATTATGTCCACACTGAGTGGAAGGTTAGAGCTGGAGATTACAAACTGCTCGCCGAGTTTCTCCTCTGTGGTCTTCTTTGGAAACGGGTGTAGCTTGCATATTGGTGTTTGTTTGTTTTCCCTTGGAAACAGCACCAGTGAATCAGTCTGCCTGCTCTGACGGAACTGCCTTGTGATGCGCACTGGCCTGAGGTGAGAATCTACACAGAAGGCGTGACCTTGGCTCTGTGTTTCTCCCAGAGGCACTCCCAGGACGGTCCGTTTTTAACTTGCATCCCTTTGATCACCTGAGGCCCCACTCAAGAAAACGGTATTGAAAAGGTTTGGAAATGCAGTTCCTTCTCTAAGGCGGCTGCTGTGCCCGTGAGGAATAGTGTCAGAGGAAGGCCGAAGAAAGAGCGGCTTAATATAGACCATTCCCGAGGCCCACCGACGGGTGCACTGAGCCTTTTCTTCTGATTTCCTCCCTGGAAGCAGAGGGAGTCGGCAAGCAGGAAGCACGGACCTTTCAGAATAAAATTCAAGTATTTCTGTAAGGGAGGGCTGCGATGTCGCAGAGATGAACCAGTCCGCTTTCAGCTGCTGACTCGGTGCTGCTGGGGGCTCAGCAGAGACATCGGGGCTTGCAGGGCTCTGTGATCTTCCGGCTTTAGAATGGGCAACGCTGTTGAGAAACAGAGACCCCTGCACCAGAGCCACCTGTGTCCCTGGAAACAAGGTAAGAAGCCCCGGGCTCCGTCTCCAGGAAGAGGGAAGGTGGCAGCAGCCTTTGGTGGGACTGTTGACCCCAAATCAGCGAAACTGCCTGGGGAAGTACCTTCAGCTCAGCAGAGGTTAGAGGAAATTAACAGATATTTCTAAGGAATAAAACAGCTCGTATCTCAATACGATCACACGGCGCAGTGTAGCACCTGTCTGTTGGTTAAAATGTTTAGATTAAAAAAATATTCCATGTAAATATTTTTATATTCAGGAGTTTGAATCTTTTGTGAGTTTGCTGTAGAGAATGCTATGAATAGCTTTCTGCTAAGGATTCTGGGTACCTTGGGTAAAAGAATCTCATTATGTGTCGGTGTTAGTTTTGAGGTGGAGGGAGCCAGCGGGGCACAGAGCCACATCTGGTGCCCCTGGAGCTGCGGACCATCAGCGTGTCCAGGGCAGTCCCGTGTCCCGTGCACTCACTGCCCATTTCCCTGCCCATAACCCAGCAGACCAGCAGCAGGAGCAGACCCAGCCAGCATGTCACACTGTCAGAATGGTTCCCTGGGCCTCAAGCCCTGGCTCTTTTACCTCCCCTGGCACACAAAAAACAAAACCCAGAGCTAGCACTTGGCCTGCAGCAAGACAGTCTGCTTGCTGCTGTGTGTTGGGGTGGGGGGTGGGGGGTGGGGGGTGTGCTGATGCTGGGAAATAAACGGAGAAAGTGCTGGGTCTGTGAAGAGCGGTCTTCGGAGGTCAGAGAACGGGTCATTTTCTTAAGGGAAAAGGAGATGCGAGGCTAACTGTTTCAGCCCTCGGACTTGCCGTTGGCCATTCTTTGTCCGGCAGGTGCGTCCATAGAGGTGTGTTCGGTGGCCCTTGCTCAGGTCCTTGTTTGGCTGGAACAGCGAGAGCACATTGGGGGAAGGAAGTTCAGGAACTGGGAATGTGACCGGGTAGCATATGGTGTTGGGAAGGAACCGTGGCTCCTTTTGTGAGGCACAGTGATGGTAATGAGTCAGGTAGGAGAAGGTTCTCTTTTGGATGGTCCTGTTGAAGTATTTAGGAGTGAGGGGTTATGCTGTCTATAATTTTATTCTGAAATGATTCAGGTCCATGAATGAATGCATACATGTACACATTCTTTTTTTAAAAAAATATATTTTATTGATTTTCTACAGAGAGGAAGGGAGAGGGATAAAAAGTCAGAAACATCGATGAGAGAGAGACATCTATCAGCCGCCTCTTGCACACCCACTCTGGAGATGTGCCTGCAAGCAGGGTACATGCCCCCGACTGGAATCGAACCTGGGACCTTTCAGTCTGCAGGCTGACGCTCTATCCACTGAGCTAAACCGGTCTTGGCCATGCACACATTCTTACAGATAAGCAAAATGGGATAAGTTTAGCAAGTGTTAGAATCCAGGTTCCTGGATCTGTGAGGTTTGTTATATATTTTTAAATGTATTTTACTTTAAAACAAAAACGAAAAATCAGTTGCTGGCTGGGACAGCACAGCAGCATCCTTCAGGAGAGCGGGTCTGAGTCACTGAGGTGGTGGGTCATGGGCCGCAGCTCCGTCAGCGCCACGTGGGCTGGTGGCCCTGGCTGCAGGGACAGCACTGGCATTGACCCACTGGTGCCAGAGCCCCACTCTGTAACGCGAGTTTAATGTATTTGCTTACTGTTGGATCACCTCTGGCTTTCCTCAGAAAAACGCCCAGGACTTACAGCATCTTAACATTTCTTTTGCAGAAGATGGGTTTAAAGAATGAAAGAAAGCTTACTGGCTTTTGTTATGATGTTTAGTTGCGCTTAGCAATTTTAACGAGAGCAGTGTTAGGGCCGCTGTTGATAGTGGCGATTTCAGGCTCCACAGTGACGGGAGCGGGAGGGGTAGACAGAGCAGCTCGCCGCCCCTGATTTCCAGTCGCCGTGGTCCCCATGCCAGCAGCCTGCCTCCGCCAGTGTCGCGTTTGTTTGCGCAGGTCAGACTCGGGGACACACTTTGTCTCCAGCCAGAGTCCATCGGCCCAGCCAGGGACCCGCAGTGACGGGTGTGTCCTTCCAAGTTTGTCTGTTTGTCGTGGTCTCTAAGGGCTGTTTATGTTTTAGAAATTTGATTTTAAGGCAGTATTTGGAAGCCAGACTTAACTAATCCGAGACACCACCCTGACCCTGACCCTGACCCTGAGTACATTTTCCGCAGTCTCCGCTCCAGGAGGTTGTGAGTCTCAGCGACGGCTGACGGCCCAGGCCTGCAGCAGGGGTCGGCCTGCTTGAGGGGCAGGTGGACGGTAAAGTGAGCACGTCCTCCTGTGCCTTTGCTCCGGGAGCTGGGACGGCCCTGGCCGCCTGACTGCTGTCAGTGGCCCTATGACTCATGGACCCAGACGCCTCGGAAGACACGCGCTCTCAATCCCCCCCTCCCCTCCTCCCCTCTCCTCTCCTCTCCCCCCATTGCTTACAGTGGTCATTGTGGCTTTGGGACTACAACAAGGGCAGAGAAGTTGCCTGGGGAATTAAAGATTGCAGCAGTCATTGCAGATTGAATTGTTATCTCCTTCAGAAATCCCAGCAGCTCCGGGCCACACCAGCCTGTTCAAGGGAAATGTTAATGATTTGCATGTTTGTACACAGTGGGTGTGAGCGAACCAAATTAACACCCTCCGTGGAAGAGCTGACGGTGCAAAGCGCCTTTCCCAGGCCCAGCTGACGATCTGATCTGCGCCGCTGGGAAGGAGCGGGGCTGGCGAGTGGGGGAGGGGGGCTGTTGAGAGGCGAGGATTTGAAGGATTTCCACGTGCTCCCCGGTGCTACGGTGCTACGGGGGCAGGTTTATGACGCGTTGGATTCCAGGCGGCAGTGGGTGTTGAGACTTGCCTCTGCAGGCTCGGCGCTGAGGAAGCCTCTGGGGCTACTGGGGGCTGGGGGCCAGGTAATTAATATGAAGGCTTTTCTGGCCCAGGCTGAACTGCCCCCCTCCCCACCCCCCCATCCCCCGCTATTTTCTGGTCTTCATCCCATTGCTGCCGGCCGCTGGTGTCCACCTCTCCGGCAGCACCCCAGAGCGTGCACGGCCAGTTCCAGCGCTCCGGCCGCCTGGTCCAGCGCCGTCTAGCCGTGTCCTGGTCTCGCATGAGATCAATAACAACACCTCCCTCAGAGCACCTTGCACGAATTAAATAAGGTCATTCCTGTGCCGGGGTCAGAGCCTTCACCATACAGTAAGCACTCGATGATGAATAGTCACCCGCATCATGCATCCCAACTAGCAGCGTGCATTTCATTAACTCCGTTTCCTTCGCTCCGTGGAAGGGAACACAGGCCAGATGGTCTCAGAGGTGTCTTTGCGGGCTGTGGATCAGTGCCCAGCAGCGGTGGTCACTGCCCCTCGGACCTGCATGCCCTCCAGGGGTTCAGGACCTGCAGAAGGCATCATTCTGTTGAGCACCACGATCACGGGGGTTTTTTGTGGTGAATTTCTTTGAAAACGGTTATTACAGGACCAGACATAATTGAACGCTTCCTAATTAGCTGAAATAGTAAACTGAGCAGGACAGCCCAGCCCGTTTTCCCGTTCTGACACAGTGGTGTGGAAATGTTGCTATTTTCCCCTCATCACATGGTGGCGAGGAGGAGGGCTCTGTAGCCTGGCTGGCCAGGTTGCATCCTTGCTTCCTCCGTGTTCTGGTTGGCTCGCCTGGGGCCGGTTCCTTAGCTTCTGGGCGCTGGTTTCCTCAGGGGGTGGCATACAGAGCTTAAACCGTGCCTGGCACGAAGCAAGTGCTCAGTCAGTGTTTCCTATTGCTGCTATTCTTAGGTTACATTCAGAGAAATTGCATTTTATTTTAGTTGTAAAAATGTTACATTAAAGAAAAATTGGGAAAATATGGACCAAATGCAAAGAAGCAAGTGCATGTTGAGTGTCTGAATCTAAAGAAGTGTTAGCTGTGGGTGTTCACCATGTCCAGAGCATTGCACATGTATGCCTGCTTCATGTCGCTTTATCATGTGCAAATCGTTTCTCTGATTTCGTGCCTCGGTGTGGTCTTCATAGCCACTGTGAAGGCTGAGACAGCCCTCAGGCTGGTGTCCCCTACGTATCAGGTCACCCACCTGGTGCTGGATATGGGAACTGTTCCCCCTATTTGCTGTTGGGGGGAAGGCAACAGTGCATGGCTCTATTCATGTCCGAGAGGCCTGACTCACACAGCCCGGCTTCGTCCGGAAGGTCATCCAGAACGACGTCCGAAGGTCGTTTGGCTGTCCAGTCTAATTAGCATATTACGCTTTTTTTACTATAGATAGTTGTGATTCCACTGGATGATTCCTTAGGACAAGTTCCTAGGCCATGTTCATGAGTGATGTTTAAACATAGCAGTTAGCCATCACCACATCGGCGTTGAGTAGGATCATTTGAAATTGTTTCTCTTGTAAAACAGACTGTATTTATTAATTCTCTAGTGGCGAGTTACTTGATGGCATGGGGCTCAGAGAAAGGGCGTGGGAAGTTCTAAAGCCATTATCAGTGCTAGGAATCTATTTTTGTTTCAGAAAACCCCCCCTTACCACCCCCCCCATACACAGTCCTTCGCGTTGGACTTGCTTCAATCTCACTCAAGTGCTGGGTTTCATAGAAAAGAGGTATGCGACTTGAGGATACCATTGCCATCACAGCTTTTGGCTTCTGCCTCCCAGGGAGCAATGATTATTAAGTGCTTTAATTTTCTCACATGAAGGGACAGAGTGGGCCAGACGTGTCATTAGCGCGATTAGAGTGATGCTTACGTTTGGCAGTGTGACTAATGACCCAAGGTGACGAACGACCCACCCTTCCTCTCCGCCATTTCTCTTGGGGCTGATTCCTTACCATTTCCCCAGCTTCTTGTACGTGATGGGGTACCACCTCAGTTGTTATTAAAATAGATATCCTGCTATTAGACTGCTGAGGAGGTGGTTTAAACAGACAACTGCAGAGCATCGGGCTGTTAGAATAAATGTCATGAATAAAGATGATGTCTCGCCTCTTCATTGATGAGGTTCGAGGCCACGTTTGGAAGTGACCATAAATAGGGTTCAGGGCAAGAAGTGTTCATAGCGAAGGTTAAGTGACATGCTGATGGAATCATCAGCTTGAGCTAGAAAGGCTTGGTAAGCAGGTTCTACAATGATTCCTTGGTTTTCCCGATGAAGAAATGAGGCTGAGAGACGTAAAGCGACTTGTCTGAAGTCCCGCTGCTGGGTCAGTGGCAGGGTGTCTCCTGTGGCAGGACAGTAAGTAACAGTGATTAACAAGGGATGTCATATGGCCCTGGGCAGGTGGCTCAGTTGGTTGAGCATCGTCCCATGCACCAAAAGGCCACTGGTTCGATTCCTGGTCAGGGCACAGACACAGGTTTCAGGCTTGATCCCTAGTTGGGGTGTGTGCGGCGCCAACCGGTTGATGTTTCTCTTTCACATCAATGTTTCTCTCTCTCTCCCCCAACCTTCTCTCTCTCTAAAATCAGTAAAAACATTAAAAAAATTAGGTATGGCCCTAGCCGATTTGGCTCAGTGGATAGAGCGTCGGCCTGCAAACTCAAGGGTCTCATGTTCGATTCCGGTCAAGGGCTTGTACCTTGGTTGTGGGCACTGACTCAGTAGGGAGTGTGCAGAAGGCAACTGCTGGATGTTTCTAACTCTCTATCCCCCTCCCTTCCTCTCTGTAAAAAATAAAAAAGAAATAAAAAAAAACAAAGTATGTAATATTAATGCAAAACATACAGCATATTGTATATGTTACGATTATATATTTTATAGGTCTACATTTGCGTTATAGAATATAATGTTTAGTACACTATATACATGATATAGCTGTCATATACACAGTCTGTAATGACACAATAATATATGTAATGTCATACAGTACTAATAGATTGGTCTACAATACTGGAATATGACGAACGCTCACTGTATGCCAGGCCTGGTGCTATGAGATCTGCTGTACCTCGAGGCCTTCCCCAGTGGGTGTTTTTGTTAAGTGAAAGATCAGATGGAGGAAGTGGAAACCATAAATGTGAAGGAATTTTTCTCATGAGAAGTGTGGGTGTTGTTTTGGGTGTGGGTAAGAAAGGGGAAGGAAACGTCACTTTGTCATCAGATATTTCCAAATTTAGAACAATCTCTGTGCCTCGCCATTGACTTTAGGATGTGCTTTACCCTGGGAACATGCATAAAACACATTCCAAGTCGGGCTGTGTCTTTTCCAGCTGCACAGAGGGTGTCACCTCATTGAAGATAATAACAATGGCCAGTGGTCACTGTGTAATCGGCTTTTGTCCATTGCTTTCAGGGCACTTGATTGCGGAAGTCACTTCTGAAACACCCAGATGACTGTTTCTGGGGGCCTTGTGGGCCACAGTTGAGGAATTTGCCCCAGGATGGTTCATCTGTGTTGAGTGGGTGAACTTCTTAAAGGGCCAGACCGTGAATACTGTAGGCTTTGCAGGACCAAGAGGCAAAATGAGGACTCCCATGTAGGGACTTGTATAACCAGCTCAAATGAAACCACTTAAAAATGTGAAAACCGTTCTGTGCTGGCCAGGCCATAAACAGGCAGCCTGCACCAACTACCAGGGGACCGGGGGTACTGAGGCTGTGGGCGGCGGTCTGCCAATCCCTGCCTCACCAGGTCTCCTCAGTTCGGGTGCTCTCTGCTGTCAGTGTTACCCTGGAACGCAGAAGCACGTTACTCATCGGCTACCAAAAACACCTTCAGCCGAAGCCGGTGTGGCTCAGTGGATAGAGCGTCAGCCTGTGGACTCAAGGGTCCCAGGTTCGATTCCGGTCAGGGGCATGTACCTTGGTTGCAGGCACATCCCCAGTGGGGAGTGTGCAGGAGGCAGCTGATCGATGTTTCTAGCTCTCTATTGCTCTCCCTTCCTCTCTGTAAAAAAATCAATAAAATATATTTATTTTTTATTTTTTTTAAATATATTTTATTGATTTTTTACAGAGAGGAAGGGAGAGAGAAAGAAAGTCAGAAACATCGATGAGAGAGAGACATCGATCAGCCGCCTCTTGCATGCCCCACTCTGGAGATGTGCCCGCAAGCAAGTATATGCTCCCAACCGGAATCGAACCTGGGACCTTTCAGTCCGCAAGCCGACATTCTATCCACTGAGCCAAACCGGTCTCAGCTAAAATATATTTTTAAAAAATACCTTCCAATTTTCAAGCCAGAGGAGGACTTAAATATCCTCGTCCAGCTGCCTCCTTTTTATCGTGGGATTGCTTAGCTGAGCCTCTAGTTTCTGGTCTTCCGCATGCCCATTTGGGTCTTCATCTAGCACAGTTCTTGTCAGTACGCGAATGAGACAATAGATGCTGAGGGGTTGGAAGGACCTGGTGCTATTGAGGTCGTAAATAGTCTTCCTTTACCATTAAACGGGACCCTACTAAGAACTCCGCAGTCATCCATTTATTGATGGATGTGTGCTCATTCATTCAAGAAATACCTGGTGAATGGGTCGTGTGTCAGGCCCTGTGCGGGGCACAGGGGACAGACACCTCATGAGGAATTAGGACAGCACGCCCTCCTGAGTGTACTGTGTGGGTATGAACAAGTAAATAGAAAGTCTGTTGGGTGACAGGCTTCATAGAGAGGAGAAGGGGGAGGGGCTGGGCGCTCCCAGGCTGGGCGAGGGTGAGAGGAGAGTGCTCGCTGTCTGAGCAGAACACTCCAGAAAGGCTGGCTGGGTGGAGGGTCCGTGGCGGGAGCTCCCGCTTGGAGGAAGAACGCGAGGCCAGTGTGGCCGGAGTGGCGTAGACTCGGGGGACAGATAAGAAATGAGGTCAGGGATGCCCGGCTGATGTGGCTCAGTGGTTGAGGGTTGCCTGGGTTGTGGGCTTGATCCCATAGTGTGGGGCGTGCAGGAGGCAGCCGATCAATGATTCTCTCCATCATTGATGTTTCTCTCTTTCTCCCTCTCCCTTCCTCTCTGAAATCAACAAAAAATATGCCTATTTTAAAAGAGTATATTTACAAAAGAAAAAGTCAGGGCGTAGCAGCAGATCGTGTAGAACCCTGCAGGTAACTGTCGGGGGTTTGAAGGGAGAGCGGTGGGGTTTGCTGAAGGGTTGCATGGGAGTGGGGGGGTGCGGGGGAGAGAGGGTCAGAGAGGGTCAGGAATGACTAAGATGTTCTGGCCTGAGCGGCTGCCTGCTATAGCAAGCAGGGTGCCCGTGGAGCGGCATGCGGAAGATCAGGGGTCGTGTTTGGTGTGGGCTGGGTGTGTGGGGTCTAGTAGAGATCTGGAAGGAGGCGGCCAGTGGGCAGTCAGACGTAAGAGAAGTCGGGTTTTTTGAGTGGTTGACTTGTGGGGCTAGCCGAGATCACAGAGAAAGTGAGTTGGAGAGCAGAAGGCCGAGCCCGAGCCCAGGGCACTCCCGCAGGAGGCGGTGGAGATGCGAGCGACCCTCCGTGAGGAGGAGGAAGAGCAGGAGACTGTTCCCTCCGAGGCAGGTGCAGAGAGTGCGGAGCAGGCGGGAGCGAGGGTGGCAGCTGGTGCTGACCTGAGCCAAGGCACTGAGGGCTGAGACTTGACCCTGGGATTGGGTCTTTTTTTAAAAATATATTTTATTGATTTTTTTTACAGAATGGGAGAGAGAGGGATAGAGAGCTGGAAACATCCATCAGCTGCCTCTTGCACACTCCCTACTGGGGACGTGCCCGCAACCAAGGTACATGCCCTTGACCCGAATCGAACCTGGGACCCTTCCGTCCGCAGGCTGACGCTCTATCCACTGAGCCGCACCGGTCAGGGCAGGATTGGGTCTCTGAGGAGCTTTGCTGCAAGAGGAGCTAAGACAAGGAGGCGGTTGTGAAAGGCGGGGGGGGCAGGGGAGCTTTTAAAGGGAGGAGTAACGGCGTGATTGGATGCCAGTGGGAAAGATGCCGTAGGAAAGGAAACGTTAGTGGCAGGGAGAGTGACCAGACCAGAGGAAAGGGGTCATCACAATAGCTCTTGTCATTGAGTCAGTGCGGACAGATCGCCCCAGTGGTAGGTGGCTTAGAACAACAGCTATTCAGTCCAGGCCTCTGCCGTGGCAGTTCATGCGGGGGTCCCTCGGGCCTGTACTCAGCTGCTGGAAGGGCTCCTCTGTGTCAGCAGTGCGCCCTGACCCTGACCTCCATGACCTGACAGCCCAGCCCTTGAGTTTGGTGCCAGAGCCTCGGCGTTTCTCGGCCCCGATCCTGCCCTGTCAGACCTGCTGGCCGCGGGGCTCGAGCAGCTGCTTCCGTTGGCTCCTTAGGGAAGCAGCTGAGAGCGGGCCAGTGTGGGCGCTGATGTCACGGTCTCAGAGAGGACGATGCCCGGCTGGCGAGCAGAGACTGCGTGAGGATGTTTTCAGAGCTGTCTGTAGAGAGGGAGCAGGCAGTGAGCAATGCGGGTAAAGCAAGCATCACTTCGCTCTAAGGAGCCAGGAGCCTTGGCCTTCTTAAAGTCCCGACTCAGGATCCCAGCGAGCTGGGAGGGGAGGGTCCTCTGACTCTGGACGAGGGTGTAGGAGAAAAGAGCAGTCGAGGATGCCTGAAGGTTTTGGCCTGATTTTCTAACTGTAAGGATGGAGTCGCTGTCAGCTCTGACTGTAGGGGAGATCGAGAGTCCAGTTCCAAGAGCCTGTGATGTTCTTGTGGGAACGCCAGCGGACAGTGGAGAGGTTGGTTGGTTACAGTCCATGGACTCAGGGCCTGAAGCTTCACTCTCTCCTGTAACCCTCCTCAGCTGAGAAAGGCAGGAACCAAATGAGCCCCCGGGTGGACACCTAATCGCACTCATATAAATATACAAGATCAGAGCTGTGATGGGGGGGATGTAGGGGAGCAGAGCGAGCACATTCTCGACTGTCTGGTGGCGACTCCACTTTGGCTTGAGGCTAATGGGCATCCGTCTTGACGCCTCGTTGTGTAGTGGAGTTGCATTTTATGTGGGCGCAGGTTTGGGTTTGAATAAAAGTGGACGGCAGCAGTGTGTATGCTCAGAACTCACCTTGAAAATCCTTATCGGAGACCAACAAAGTCCCTCTCCTTCCAGCAGTGACCAGAATGCTGCCAGCCACTCAAGGTCAGCTCAGCTCGGCTCCTTGTGTTCACACATAAAGTTGTATTTGAACGCAGCCTTGCCATCAGGTACCCACCGGCCTTGCTGCTGCCCCACTGAAGGGCAGCGTTGAGCAGTTGAACAGAGTGGACCCAGAGCTGCAAGAGCTGACTCTCCTCCCCTGAAAGCAGCAGCTCGCTGGCCCCGCTTCAGAGGAAGCACAGGAGCTAGCGGTCTGTTTAGGCACGTGCTGTAAAAAGAAAGCTGTTGCCTTTAAACAGCAGACTCTTGTTAGTGAAGTGAGACATTCACACCATGGAGGCAGGAAAGAGCCGAGGAGGTGGCATCTCACCTCTGCTGCCCCCTTTCACCTGGGCCATCTGCTCATGAAGGGACAGGGACAGCGGTTTGCCTAGAATAGCCGTCCTCCCTTCCCCTTCCTCCTCCCCGTCTGCTCTGCTCTGCCCCATCCTAACGGAATCCGTCAGGTTCACCAAGTCTGGCGGGTCCTCTTCCGCTGGCGGCTGACGACTTACAGTGCTTTTTCCCGCCTGAAAGCCAAATGATGTCGTCGTGATTTCAGCAGAGAAAAGTGCTGAGAACAACGTTTGACGCGCCTTTGAGCATCTTGAACCCCAAACACCATCCTGCGGCTCTCCACGCCGCGCTGACGCTGTAGCTGGTGATGCGGTCTCAGGAAACCACTGTCCATATGTTCAGCCAGCATTGCTCACCAGGATGTGGGGAGTTTCCTTTGATTTGCCCTGAACTGTAAGTTCGGTTTGATTTGATAGTCGTATGGGAGCTATGAGCGGTGGCCTCCTGGCTGCTGTCTCCTGGCGTTCACACCTTTGTCTAGTCCTTGAGGTGCTAGAACATGGAAGCCAGTAGAACATGGCGAGGTGGTGGCTCTCAGCCCCGCTCGGGAGTTGTTACATAAGACTGTCTCGCCGGCTTTGGAGAAGTCAGAGGTTCCCCTATCACGCGGCCACGGGCAGCCTCCAGCCTCCAGTCAGCACCATGCCAGGCCCCTCACCTCCTGGCCGCAGGGACATGGATTCTGCCAACAGCGAGGGAGCGTGGCCCCGGCCTCCCCTGGCCAAGCCCCCACATGCGACCTCAGCCCTGCCAACACCTGGTGCAGCCCTGGTGCAGCTCTTTGGGCTGAGCCTGGACGCTGACCCACGGGGACTGCAAAGAATAAATGGTGCAGCGTTAGTTAGAAAACCAGTACAAATCGCAGGAGGCCACGCCGTGTCCATTGGTTCGCAGCTACCATTATGAAGTCCATGCTGCCCGGGGAGTCTGCGGGAGGGTGTTTTGCCCGCAGAAGGCTCCTTTAGCCGGGCTGGCGTGGCTCAGTTGATTGAGCATCGTCCCATGAGCCAGGAGGTCAGGGTTGATTCCCAGTCAGGGCGCATGCCTGGGTTGTGGGTCCCTAGTGGGGGGTGTGCAGGAGGCAGCAGGTTGATTTTCATCATTGATGTTTCTGTATCTCTTTCCCTCTCTTTCCTTCTGTCTGAAATCAATTTAAAAAGCATGGGAAAAATTGACCTTAAATGGTCAGTTCACTTGACGGAATTGGACGAGGACTGGTGGTTTAGGTAGAAGCAGGTGCCCGTGTTAAGTTTAATGAAGTTGGTGACAGTTCTGCGGTGATGTCCGCAGTCTCCTGTTCTTAGGAGCTGCTCACCCAGAGCTCGAGGTACATGCTGTGACGTGTGGAACCTGCCTCCGTGGCTCAGGAAACCTGGGCACGTGCAGCGTGCACACGCAGATGGTGTGTGCCCATTTCCCGCGCTTCACCACGGTCACTCGGAGGAGGTCGGCAGTCTGCCCTCTGAGGGCGGAGACCTGAGCTCAGATGCTGCTTCGCATGCCCTGCGCTCCCCCCGGGTAGAGCGGCTGCTGGTCATGCAGCTCGGGCTTCTTGTGAGCCTAAGCAGAGAGGCTGGCAGAGGAGGGTCCCTGTCTGGCGTGGTGACTGTGTAAAACAGCTGCATTCTCGGGTAAATGCATGTTCTCTCGTTTATTACTCAATACATTGGCGCTGGGTGCTGTTCTTTTCTCCATTTTGCTAACGAGATGGTGAGTTAATTGTCCAAGTTTTCCGAACCAGATCGTGGTGGAGCCAGCTAGACCGCAGGTGACCCACGGCCCTGTCCCTGCTCGGTTACCATAGAGCTGCAGCCCAAGAAGACACCCCACCTAGTTTCCTGCGCTCCAGCTGACCCCCCTGGAGCCTGGCTTCCCCAGAGATGGGCTTCTAGAGACTTCACCACCCCCACTTCCTGCGTGGCCCGCATGCCCATCCTGGCAGTCAGGAGTTCCCCATCGTGGCCGGGCCGCGGGATGGTGGTGGTGATGGTGGTGATGGTGGTGATGGTGGTGATGGTGCTCTTGTTCACCACAGGCCTCCAGTGCTGCCTCGCCTGACATGTTGGGCTGTCGGTGCCGCTGCCCTAGTTTGTCCCGCTCCTGTCCTAGACCGCAGCCAGTTCTCATAGAGAGCTGGGGAATGGAAAACCAGACCTCCTGGGCTCTGTGGTGCCGGATCTCTGAAGAACCAGTGGGCTGCCTGGGTCTTCCCTCCTCAGTGTGGAGGCTGCCCCCTAAGCCCCTGCTGGTACCAGGGATGCTCACAGCCCCCACGGGCGCGGCTGTGTGTCAGACCTTAGTCATTAGTACTTTACCACATTGAATTGAGACTCAGAACGCAATGTTGACGTGACTGACATCTCATTTCTGCCAAAAGTGGGTGGGGGAAAACCATATTTCCGTAAGTCCTTTTTTTAAAAAATACATTTTTTTGATTTTTTACAGAGAGGAAGGGAGAGGGTTAGAAAGTTAGAAACATCGATGAGAGGGAGACATCCATCAGCTGCCTCCTGCACGCCCCCTACTGGAGATGTGCCCGCAACCAAGGTTCGTGCTCTTGACCGGAATCAAACCTGGGACCTTTTAGTCCGCAGGCCGATGCTCTATCTACTGAGCCAAACCGGTTTCGGTCATAAGTCCTTTTTTTAAAATATACATATTTTTACTGATTTCAGAGAGGAAGGGAGGAGAGAGAGAAACATCAATGATAAGAGAGAATCATTGATAGGCTGCCTCCTGCACACCCTATACCAGAGATCCAGCCCACAACCCAGGCATGCGCCCTTGGCCAGAACCAAACCCGGGACCCTTCAGTCTCCAGATTGATGCTCTATCCACTGAGCCAACCCAGCTAGGGCTCCAGTAAGTTCTTCAAAGGGTCTCTCTGTGTTACATTGGAGCTCCTGAAAACACGCCAGGCTACATTAATAGCTTAGATTCCCTAAGAAGTGCCTTCACTGATACAAAGTTATTGGGTTATTGTTTTTTTTTAAATAGAGAGCAGACATTAAATGGTTATTTGAAGAATGTTGTAGAGCTTGTGAAACTAAAACTGAAGACCCAATTCACAGTGTCATTTCACATCCTTCATGAAATTCCTTCTGAAATGTTGTACCAGGAAAGGTTCCCCTTTCTGTTGCGTTCTCTCTGGATAGTCAGCGTCCACCCCTCTGTTGACCTCTTTTCCTTTGCCGCTGCCACCAAAGGACGATGGCCAAGCTGCAGTAAATTTTGTGCGCCCGGCTCCCGATTCTGTTCTCCTTTAAACTGTCTTCTTTGCTACGTCTTGGTGCTGCCTAATCAAACAGCCGCCACGAAGGGAAGCTTTGCTTTGAACCTTTGCAAATCGGCTGTGTGGTTTGCGTTGGGCCCGCTCTGAGGAGGGGCCGCGGGGCGAGCTGTGTCCATTACCAGCTGTGTGCTTTCTCCAACGCGGACAAGAGCTTGTTGACCTGTGCCCTGCTGTGAACTCTGCACTCTGCTTCTGCTCTCGGGGTCAAGCCCATGATGTGATTCTGATGGAGGAGAATTTTGTTCTGACCTGGAGTGGGTCTGGGGATGGGTGGGGACCCACGCAGGTGCTAACGACGAGCCTTGTGGCAGATGGGTCACTTGTTTGCCTTCCTGCCGCTTGCTTTTTGCTTTTCGTTGGCCCTGCCCTTCTCTTGACAGAGGGGAGAGGAGGAAAGCTCTGGCAGATGCTGTTAGCAGGACCCTTAGGTAGGTGGGGGAGGAAGCTAATTTTAGTTCTGTTTTTAATGGTAGGGTAGTTTGGTTACTTTTTTTTTCCCCTGAGGGTAGAGCGTTTCAGCTTTTGTTTTTGCTTTTGCATTTCCTGTGCAGACCTCCTGAAGCAAAGCGGACTGCTAAAAATGTAACTTGGTGTTGACTTGGTGCCTGGAATAACATTCAAGCCTTGTGAGCACCGAGTCACTAAAATAGTCTGGGGAGGAAAGAAATGTTGTCTGTTACTCTTTTGCATTTTCCTCCTAGAAAATTTCCAGTTGGTGTCCTGTGCCTGCTTCAGTTGGAGAGACATACCTATTTCTTTCATCAGTGAAGACAGTAACGTTTTATTTGCCGGTTCCTTGCACCTCTGCTTATATGCAGAATACATCATTTTTCAAAGTGCAGTCAGTTTTGGAGGAAGATCCTGGTTAAAGAGGAAAGTCGCTGGCAAACAGGTGCACTGCTGCTGCTCCAGTAAACACCAG
>JAAGEH010000126.1:1787611-1853652 GCA_011751065.1 Lasiurus cinereus | reverse complement strand
TTGCACACGTGTGCCTGTCACAGAGCAGTAAACACCAGCGAGCAGCTATGTGCACATCCGTGTGATCAGAGCTTGCACACGTATGCCTGTCACAGTGGACTTGGGCTTGTTCCCCAGATGACCCCAGTGCCTAGCACACAGCAAGCACTCGGTAAATATTTGTGGGATAAATGAAGTCTGTATTTTAAGTCCTCCACTTAAATGCCATAGGTAGGCTCTGTGAACCAGCGTACCACAAACCAGTTGTTCCACGGGCTAGCAGAAGTCAACAAGAGTTAAATTCCTGTGGCATCTCGTCAACATTAGAAGAACCTGCTGTATCCTGTTGTCTATAAACTGGCAAACTGCTATGGTGACCACATGCCCCAGTTTCCTTCTGGGGCTTTAGTCCCAGGTCCCTGACAGCCTTGGGACAGAGTAAGAGGAGGGGGTGGGGGGCGGCTACGCCTCAGTTCCTCCTGCAGAAGTGGCCTGAACTAGTCGTCCATTTGTGCACCCACCGCAAGAAGTGGTTTGTTTGGAGCCAAGTCAGCCCTCTCTTTATTTCCACTTGCGCCCCTGAATCGCTCCACTGCCTCTCAGGCTTCGTCTGCGCTGGGGGGACCCTGCCTGCAGGGGCGGCGACACCTGCGCGGGCCTTTCCATGCCTTGCAGTGGGTGCGCGGGCTGGTAGGGCGGGCCCTCTTGGCGGACCCCTGGTCTCCTGATTCACCACGACCTGCTGGCCCAGGCCTTCCTGGCATGCTCTCCGCTCTTCTTCTCAGCCTCTTCTTTCTCTGGGGGAGGGGCAGGACTCCCTGCGGGCAGCCAGGCTGGAGCAGAAGCTGCTCTGATCGGGCAGGAAGGGGCGATTGTGGGCACTCCCCGCTCACACTTTTCTCGTGACTTCCCATCCAGTCACCAAGGAAGACGCTTGGATGTCGTTAAGAGAGGGAGCTAGCCGAGACCGGTTTTGCTCAGTGGATAGAGCGTCGGCCTGCAGACTGAAAGGTCCTGGGTTCGATTCCGGTCGGGGGCATGTACCTTGCTTGTGGGCACATCTCCAGTGTGGGATGTGCAGGAGGCGGCTGATCGATGTCTCTCTCTCATCAATATTTCTGACTTTCTGTTCCTCTCCCTTCCTCTCTGTGAAAAATCAATAAAATATATTAAAAAAAAAAAAAAAAGAGAGAGAGGGAGCTAGCCCAAATGAGCAGCCGAGCTCAGGCTGTTTCCCGGTCGCGGTGTGACGTCAGACCTAGTTATGTACTTCCTATGCGCTTGAGTTTCTTCGCCGGTGAAATGGCATTAGAGTCATGTCTGCCTGGCAGGCCTGGCACAGTGAGTGCTGCATAAATGCGGGGCTGATTGCAGGAGACTTCGAGGTGGAAGAGGTGGGGTGACAGGTGATCCTGGACTAGCACTGTCTTAAGTTCCTCTTCATCCTGACTTCCGTGCTTCCTGCACGTGGGGGTTTTGCCTTGTGGTGGTGTCTGTAAGGCAGCCTGGAGGGGTCATGTTTTTGTCTGGACATCAGGTACGTTGGTAAGGAATCTCTGGTGAAAGGAAGATGGCTTCTCACCCTGCTGGGCATCGTGCTGAGATTCCTGATGGACTCTCATAGCAGGCGATGAAAGCACGAGGACTCCATGCGCACCCCCCACCGGACATGCACTGCCTCGCACCCTCGGGAGCTGTGGGCTCCTGATCCAGGAGCACCCGCCTCCCGGCCTGGCCCCGTGGTGCTGCTGGGCTCTTGCCGCTCCCTGAGGCTACTTACTGTACTGACCTCGGCCCGGTCTCCTGATTCACCACGACCTGCTGGCCCAGGCCTTCCCGGCATGCTCTCCCCTCTGCCAGGAACACCTTCCCCGGTCCACACCCAGAGCCCTCCGGGAAGAAAACGAAAACCTGGCCGTCGGCAGTCAGCCTTGGAGGCGCCTGTTGAAAGCAGTTTCCCTCGGGGCTACGTGTGGTCGCCCACCTGAAAGATGCCTTTACAGCACCCCCCCCACCCCCCGCTCCGCTCCCTCTCTCCCTTCCAGCTCACTACCCGCTCCACAGCGTCCCCCGCACCTCCCTCACAATGACTCCGCTTGCACCCTGGTCTCAGCCTGCCTCTGGGGAGAGCCAGACCGAGGTTCGAGCCCTGGCCACCCTCCCCGATTTGGGTAAGGCTGTCTGGCCAACGCCCCGCTTCCGCAGCCGTCATCGCCCCTCGATGGGCTGCGTTGGGTCGTTCTTCCCTGCTGCAGCCAGGGAACGGATGGGGTCTCCGTTGGCACCGTCAGCCTGGCGCCTCGTGGGGACGTTTACATTTACCACCTGGACACCACCGAACCGCTACTCCTTCTCTGAGCTCCTGCCGTGCCCGGCCAGCGGGATACCGCAGGCCCCTGCCTGCGTGGCTCCAGGCCTGGAAGCGGGACATCATGCAGAGCAGGCTGTTGCTTGACCAGCGGGGAGCTCTAGATTTCCTCGTACCTGGGGCGAGGCCCCCAGCAGGGGCCGCTCACACTTTGGGGAGATGGCCTTGGGCCTCCCGCACCAAGCCCCAGCCTGTTCTGGGCACAGCGTTTACAAACCGGCTCCCGATCAGGAGGGGCTTATCCTGCGGAATGTTCTGGCCTGCGATGCGACTTCCCCTGCTGTCAGTCACCTGCCTGTCACTTGGAGCGAGTGGGCTCAGCTTCCTCTCAGATGTGCTGCTTTCCCCGTCTCTGTCTGAGGCTGCGGTCACCTGGAGGACTAGCTAAAGCCAGTTCCGGTGCCCCAGGGACCTGAGCTCTTGGTCCGGGTTGGGTGGGGAATGGCATGCTGACCGCCCTGGTCATGTCGATGCTGCCGTCCCCCTCTCGCCACTGCCACGTAGAGAAGTGGTAACACAGTGTTGGGTCAGGAAATCATTGCAGGGTTTAAAAAGTGAAATCGAATTTGAATCTTTTACGTTTTTAATGTACTGTGTGTACGTACTTGATTGTAAAAGAAATCCATGACTTACTGCGGTTTGTGGTCAAGAAAGGTGGAAGCCAGCAATAGCCTCTGCCCTCAAAGATGACCCTCCTGTGGGTGCTGATCCTGGGTTTCAGAGCAGGGCAGGCTGCCCACCCAATGCCTGGTGACTGGGTAAACCTGGGCCTGCTGCAGCTCCTCCGGCTGGGGATGGGGAAGGGTCTTCAGCAGTTCGAGGTGGTTGTGATAAGTTTCACGAAACAGGAGTTGGTCTTCCTGCCGCAGTGCCCTCTGCTGCTTCTGTTCTGCTTCATGTTTAACCCGCACAGTTGCCTTGGGGACCTGCTGGTGGGCTGAGACTTGCAGTGACTGTTCGCAGGGGGAGTAGACACTCCTCTGCCCACTGGGCACCGGTGCCATCGCAGTCATGTCTCTCTCAGGACTGCCTTTGCTCACCCAGCTCCCATGGTTGGCAAACAGTGGCTCGAGAGCCACATGCAGCTCTTTGGCCCCTGGAGTGTGGCTCTTCCACCAAATACCACGGCCTGGGCGAGTCTGTTTTGAAGAAGTGGCGTTAGAAGAAGTTTCAGTGTAAAAAATGTGGCTCTCGCCAGAACAGGTTTGGCTCAGTGGATAGAGCATCGGCCTGTGGACTGAATGAAAGGTTCCAGGTTCGATTCCCGTCAGGGGCATGTACCTTGGTGGCGGGCACATCTCCAGTGTGGGGCGTGCAGGAGGCAGCTGATTGATGTCTCTCTCTCATCAATGTTTCTGACTTTCTATCCCTCTCCCTTCCTCTCTGTAAAAAATCAATAAAATATATTTTATGAAAAAAAAATGTGGCTCTCAAAAGAAATGTCCATTCTTGTCCTGTTGATATTTGGCTCTGCTGACGAATGAGTTTGCCCACCGCTGCCCAGCTCAGCCCCATCGCTTTGCGTTGTCCACAGAGGATCCTGCAAGGCTGGCCAGCTCCCAGCTCCAGGACTTCCGCCATGAGCTTTCCTGGCTCTCTCGGGAAGCAAGCCCTTTATTTCTCCGCAGTTGACTCGCTCTGCGGTGTGTTGGAGCCTGGGCGTATGGCTCCCTGTCTCTGCCAGCTGATAAACTCTCGAGGGCAGAGCCTGCGTTCCCGTGGGTCCAGAGGCCAGTGTCAGGCCCGGGGAGGCAGCTCAGCCGAGGAGCCGCGCTCAGAGTGTGGGTGGCCCGGCCTCGTTCAGTTCTGACATTGTTTCCACAGGAAGGTGCCTCCTGCTTCCAGACGGCGGCTGAACGTTCAGCCTCTGCTTCTGTCCCTCCCGTGGGGCCTGGGCCAGCCTTCCTCCCTGGCATGCTGAGGTGCAGGCCTCACACAGACGGCAGGAGGGGGCTGCCTCCTTGGGACGGTTGGTTGGTTGGCTGTTTATTTATTTATTTTCATTGATGTCAGAGAGGAAGGGAGAGAGAGAAGCATCAATGAAGAGAGAGAATCATTGATCAGCTGCCTCCTGCAGGTCCCCTCCTGGGAACTGAACCCGCAGCCCGGGCACGTGTCCTGAGCAGGAATCACTCCCGGAAGCCTTCAGTCCGCAGGCCGACGCAAACCGGCCGGAGATGTTTGGTCCTTTCAAAGGAACTTCGGTTCTGGACTTAAAGAACAGCACTGCCGAGGGAGAATAGGGAAATGAAATGCCTTCTCGAAAAATGCACACGTGTTCTGCTCTGGGGAGTCTAGAGCAAAGCAACGGCGTTACCCCTAAAGGCACTTCCTGGGGTGGGGTGGGGTGGGGTGGGGCGGGTTTTCGTAGTTCTGCACAAGAGAGGGAAAATTTGGAGGCAGAGGAATGCTATTTGGCTGAGTCCGGGGTCCAGGAGAGGGAATATGGAGCCCTGGCCGCTGAGAACTGACTTTTGAAAACATGCATTGTGAGGCCTTTTTGTTACGAGTCACCGGCTGTTACAGGTATGTGTCCGATGAGAACTGGAGGCCTCTGACTTCAGAAACCTCCTCCAGTGCTTTTAGCCGGACATGGGCAGCTTCAGCCACCACCGAATGGGTATTTTCCTGCAACCTGCTGTTTTGGAGGCTTTTAAAAAGAGTGTCCTGGTTCCATTCCTAATCCCACCTCTCAAGCTGAGAGCACCCATGCATACACTTGGCCTCGCCCCCTCGAGGAGCCGGTGCTGAGATTTCACCCCCGACGGTATTTTTAGCGCAGGCGCGAGAGCAGCCAGGCGGTCTTTGATGTCTGTGCTGTGAGCGAGCCCCGTCTCGGACCTTTCCAGAAGGTGTGATTCACTTTTACAAGCAGCCCCGGCCTGGCAGTCTTCTCTTCTGCTCTTGCGGTGACTTGCTCCCCCGGTGATCAAAGTTGTGACCTCATCCAATAAACGGCACATGTGCTAGGCTTCAGCTTAAAGGAGGCGGAGGGAGGGGAGGCCTTCGCTACGCGAGATGCGCCATCGGAGTCTGAAGTCGTGGTGGGGACACAGCCTGTCCTTCGGTTCCAGAGGAAACGGTGAGAACATGGCCGCCTCTGCTCCATCCCGCCCCGCGCCTGGGAGGCCAGGACGGCGCCTTGGGAGACGTGGTCAGTTCAGAGGCCTCTGTGTCTTCAGACATTTCCCAGCCAGCCGTTCGCTGCCTCTCTGGCCCCGTGAGAAACACCCAGAGCCTGGCCTGGAGCTGTCCTGTCAGCTCCGCTCTCCCTTCGCCCTGGGGGGCACCCATAGCCGCCCCCCTGAGCAGCGCTGTGAGATCTCGCTGGGCCTGTTTGCCCTCCAGTACTCCTCACTCGGTCTCCCCACCAACCTGGAGGCTCCGTGGAGAGCGGAGCTGTGTCTCCCCTTTCCGACCCCAGCCCTTTCAAAGCTGGGGATGGACATGCCCGTGGAGTGACTGAGGGGGAGAAGGCAGGCGCATGCAGCTCCGCCCCGCACCGATTCCCCGAGGTGCCAGGGAGGTGCCAGCGAGGGGAAGGGACTGCAGGTGGCCCTGTCCCTCCGCTCCCTTCACTTGGCAGCGTCCCCGCTGCTGGGTTGGGCTCCCAGCTCCTCCCCGGTGCCTGGACTTAAGTCAGTGGGTATGTGCTCACTGACAGATGGAATGCTGTTTTCCTCCGGGACCCCAATGGGTGGCCTGACAACTAACGAGTCCCAGCGTCCCTGAGCGGGCCGAGGGCAGCTGAGGCCACCGTGCCGCTCTCTGCGGCGGCGTCCACGCCACAGCGCAGGTGCGCCCATCACTGCGCCCGTCACCGGCCCCAAGTAAACCGCTCCTGCCCCAGCGCCCACTGCCCTGCGGGTGACATGACGCTCAGGAATAGGCTGTGGCCCTCGAGGAGCACTGGAATTCTCAGTTGGCACCGGTCCTGGCGCCCAGCTCCTGAGGGAGGAGGCTCCAAACAGCCCCGCCTAAAGGACAAAGGTTAGGGCGGCCGCTTCCTGCCGCGGCCAGGATCCTGAGCTGTGAGGTGCTTTGGCCCAGAATAAACTGTCTGCCCTCCCCGCCCCTCCGGTCTCCAGAAGCAAAACTGCGGGCATGCCTGGCTTTCAGGATCTTAGGCCAGTCCCAACGGCGGTGGAGAGAGAGGCTCCTGGGCAGGCGGCCTCCCCGGGGCCAGGCTGGCTGGCCTGGAGTGGCCACAGCCCAGGGTGGGCCAAGCCGTCTTGCGATGATGTGCGGGAACATCACATACGCGTGGTGGGGGGTGGGGGTAGGGCCCGGTGACATGGTTTTCACCCGTCACCTGTTAATAAGAAGCCTCCCTGCGGTGTCAGTGTAAGGACCAGGGACAACATGGGGACTTCTTCCAAGGGCCCGGCTCTGGTGGGATATTTAAAAACAGGAGCTACCGAAAACTCCGGGTTATTCACGGCCCTCTCTGAAGGTGGCCACCTGCATGCTTTGTTCACATGCAAACTGTTGGCTGGAGGCTGAGGCTTCGGTTGAAACCCTCTAAGGTACATCAGTATTGTCCCAAGTGTCTTAGCGGGTTGCTGGCGGGCACCTTGTCTTCTCACGTTGCTGGCAGTTGAGAGGCAGTTAGTTGCCATCAGGTTCAGTTGGATCTAGCAGCCCAGACAATGTCACCAAGAATTCAGCTTCTCATCTCATTCTTCTGTTTGTAGAATTGGATTATACTTTATTATTATTATTATTAAAGTATAACATGTAGAAAAGTGCTCAAATCAGTGAGTCATCTGTTTTAAATGAGTGTGTTGAACAGAAATTGTCCACCCAAGGTGACAGCAGTAGTCTCAGGAACACTGTGGAGCAGCAGACGGTAGTTAGGGGACGCGCAGGCACGGTGCTTCGTGACTGCGGGTGCTTGGTTACATCCCACACCAGCCAGCGAGGTGGGGACGGCTCCCCGCTGTGCAGGTGGGAAAGGCCAGCCCCAGGAAGCACACATGGAGGAGTTTCACTTCCACCAGAATGGGGGTGCCGTGAGAGTTCACGGCCTGTCCCGGGCCCTGTGTGGAGGTCAGCGTCGCTCGGCGACATTTCACCACAGTAGGCTGGGACGTCGGTGCCACCCTGTGTGTCCAGGGTCCCTGCCGCCAACACAGTCCGTTTGCTGGCTGGGAAGCTGTGCTCGTCACAAGTTTCTGCTGGAAACTGCTCTGCTCTGCACCCCCCTCCAGTGCTCGCCCCGCGGGCCACCCTCCGGCCTGTCCCTGTACCGGTATTGGCTAGAGTGAGCGCCCGCAGCTCCCGCATGTGGACCGGGTCCTGGGCCTCAAGCCCCGCCTGGGGGTGAGCAGGTGCCCTCTGCTGGCTGCCCTTTCGAGAAGAGGCGGAGCGTTTCTCAGACCTCGCCCCGCACCCTGCAGCGGGAAGGGCAGGCCAGTCCCGGGCGGGTCTAAGTCCCTGCCTCCCCTGCTGCTGGGCCACTGAGGGCCAGGCCTCGAGCCGCAGAGCGTGGGAAGTGGGAGCCAGGGAGGTGTGCCGACCGGAAAGATAAGCCAGAATTTGAAGACTTCGTATGAAAAAAAAAAACCCACTGGTACAACTTCTCATTGTCCGTTTTCCTTTACCTGCATGTTGAAATGGTAATATTGGGGGTAAATTGGTTTAATAAAAAATATTCTAAACTTACATTTGGCTCACGTGGTGTTTCTGGTGGATGTTACTGGCCCAGCAAGCCCATCGTCCTCCTGAGACTTAGTGGGGAGGGGAAAGATCCGGTCCTTCTCTTGTCTGTCCCCTGGAAGTGGCTTAAACCACAAGCATTCCGTGACCCCAGGTAACCCACCTGGAGCCCCCCGCCAGAGAAACTTCTGGATTGAGTTGTCTCTGGCTCGTGTGTGGGCACTGCTCGGAGAACCGCGGTAAACAGAAACATCCCCTCTCCCTCGCTCTTCAGGCCGCACTCGGGGTGGTTGAATGGCAGCCGTTGTCAGTCACGGCAGAATCCCTTCGTTCGTTCTCTGTGTATTCGCTGACAGCGCTGGAGTGTTTCTTTCACCATGCCAGCTATGGGGCCACGTGCCAGATTCCAGAATGAGCGAGAGTTGATTGTCACCAGGATCTCAAGGCACCAATTTGCTCTGAATTCTGAAAGTTGGGGAAAAGACAAGGGAGATGAGAACCCAAATATTACCTTGGTGGCTGCTCAAGGCCTGCTTAAGGGGTGAAATCTGCTCGGAGAGCCACATCAGCTTTATAATTACCCAGTCCCAGGATTAGACGAAATTCGCCCATCCCGTCATAGCCCCCCGAGGGGACACCAGAGAGCAGGCTTCTTGTGGGTGGGCTTACTCTCAGCTGTGTGTGGGGGCTGGTGGGTTGGGGTTGAACGTGCCACACGCAGGGTACAAATCTGTGGGGCCTGCAGACCTCTGAAGGGTTTGCTTTTTTTAATATATATATATATATATATATATATATATATTATACTTTATTGATTTTTTTTATAGAGAAGAAGGGAGAGGGATAGAGAGTTAGAAATATCGATGAGAGAGAAATATCGATCAGCTGCTCCTGCACACCTTCTACTGGGGATGTGCCCAAAACCAAGGTACATGCCCTTGACCGGAATTGAACCTGGGACCTTTCAACCTGCACCGGTTAGGGCATGAAGGGTTGGCGTTTTTCTGAGTGAGGATGGGTGGTGCCACCGGAGGCTTCGAGCAGCAGGGCAACAGAACAGGACTGGCATTTTATTAGGTCACTGGTTGCTGGGTTGAGAAGACGAGAGGAAAGCAAGGAGCAGGTGCAGTGCATTGTTTATTTCAGGGAATAGAATTTCCTGCCTCTGACTCCTGTGACAATCATGTGGGCTCTTTTTTAGAGGAATTTTTTACCTTTCTGTTCAGTTTATTTCAGCTTTTATTGATGTATCTGCCACGTATCAGAAAAGTACATCTCACATCTCTCGTAAGTGTGTAGCTTGCAGAATTTTCACAGGTGGAACCGCCAGTGTAACACCGTCCAATCAAGAAACAGACCCTGTGTCCCCTGCCAGTTACCTTCCACCCTCAAGCATAACCACACTTTTTTTTTAAACCTCACTTGAGGATATTTTCCATTGATTTCTACAGAGGCTACAAGAGAGAAGGAAAGAGAACTATCGATGTGATTAGAAACACACCGATTGGTTGCCTCCTGTACGTGCCCCAACTGGGGCCCGGGCCGGGAAGGAGCCTGCAACTGAGGCATGTGCCCTTGACCGGAGCCACGCCCGGGACCCTTCGTCTGCAGGCCAGCGCTCTATCCACTGCGCCGAACTGGCGAGGGCCACACCACAACCTTGACTCCTGAAACCAGCGGTGAATTTTGCCTGTTGCTGTACCCGTATCATTGGAATCATGAGAAATACGTTTTCTGTCTGGCTTCTCTCTGCCTGTGTGAGAGTCGTTCCTCTTGGATGATTCACGGTCCCGCTGCACGGTGCTCCCGGTGTGTGAAGCGGCCACCTCCCCCCGACCTGGCCCAGGCGTCTGGGTGCTGCTGCCTTCACTGTCCTGGCACGTGTCTCGGGGAGCTCGCAGGGCCTCTCCCCGGTGTGTACGTAGCATGGCATCGCCGGCCAGGGAGCGTGTGTTCCCTGTGGTCGGGCTCAGCCGCTCCACTACGGAGGGTGGAGAGTGCTCCTTGCCCTTCACCCTCACCCACGCCTAGCGCTTCCTTTTTTAAAAATCCGCCCCAGTGAGCATGTAGCGGTGTCACTTTATGCTTTTAATGTACTGTTTCCTGATGACAGGTGGCATCGAGTACCTTGTCATCTGTGTATTACCACTTGGATATCACCTTTGGTGAAAGGTCCATTCAATTCTGCATCTTTCCCATTCTGACCAGCGAAGCAAGTAGGACAAAGATGGTGGCTCGCTCAGACGGAGCTCACCTCCAAGGTGAAGCCTGGTGTCTTCTGCGGGTGGCAGGGCCGGGAGCCTGGCCTCTTCCCTGCCCGCCACCCCCGGGGCCTGCACCCCAAGCTTCATTCTTAGTCACCACCCCCGCTGGCCTGCATCCAGCTCGCTGCAGCTGGCCGGGATCTTATCAGGTGTGAACGCTCGGACCTTGGCCCTTACCATCCCGTCTCTGGAGACTGTCTCACCGTGCAGGCGCCCAGGGAGCGAGCACGGGGCACGGTCAGTGCAGCCTCGCTTGAACGGCGGGGAGAAACTGTGCATCCGGGGCCGGTGGCATGCGTTGCAGCCTGCCTTTCAGCCGGACGTCCTTCGGCCCGCCCTGCGCTCGCCCGGAGGCATGCCCGCCGCGGGTTGGTAAGGGGAGAAATGCTTCAGCTTTGCCATGTGTGGCGTAATGAGGCTCTTCGCTCTCCACGTGATGTGTTTTTGTAGGGCCTGCGTTTTTATAAGGAGCTGGTTACACAGTTGTTGCTGAAAAGGGGAAAATTCACTTAGTGTCTCCCTCGGCACCCACGGCGGGGCCGTGGGTCTCAGGAGCCTTCCCGAACCAGCGGATAATGGGAAGGGATGGTCCGGTCAGGAGCAGGAGCCGCTAGTGTGGCAAAACCCCCGCTAGTGTCTGCCTTCCGCGTTCTCATGTGCGGCCCTGTGTTGAGTAAGACCGGTCTGTTCATCTGGAAGTTGTCGGCGGGAAATGAAACTTCAGGTTGCCTGCCCTCTGCGAGGCTGGGAGTGCTTGTAGCTTTTGCCTTATTAGTAAGTGTTGGCAGGAGCCTGGCAGTGTCTTCAGATGCCAGTCGGGGCTGTTATTTATTGATTATCTGCTGTATCAGGTCCTCGGCTGAGCGCTTTAGCTACAGGGCCACCTGGAGTCCTCCTGGTCCTGAGGTCACGCTTGTTCTGTGAACGAGGGGCCTCCGGCTCAGAAAGGCAGAGTGTGTCCAAGTACGGGGCTGACTCAGGTTAAGACACAGACTGCGACTCCAAAGCCTGCATAGCGCCTGCCGGGCCCGTGACCCACTCGGCCCTCCTCCTGTTTTGTTTTGTTTCAATATATTTTATTGATTTTTACAGAGAGGAAGGGAGAAGGATAGAGAGTTAGAAACATCGATGAGAGAGAGACATCGATCAGCTGCCTCCTGCATGCCCCCTACTGGAGATGTGCCCGCAACCAAGGTACATGCCCTTGACCGGAATGGAATCTGGGACCTTTCAGTCCACAGGCTGACGTTCTATCCACTGAGCCAAACCGGTTTTGGCCCTCCTCTCGTTTTTGTCTTTACATTATTCTGCAAATGCTAGCTAAGTGAAAATAGGAAATTCTTAGGTTGAAAAAGGTTCTTCCTAATGTCTCCAGGCTACTTCTGCTTGAGAGAGTGGGTGTGGGTTAGGTTGGTGGAGTTGGAGAGCTGGAATCCTTGCCAGTCCGGGATGCTATAGGGGACGAGGATCGGACAGGGTGGCGTTTGTCAAGCTGCGCACTGCCACCGAGTGTTGTCCACCGTGACCCCTCCCCTCCCCCATCCAGGGTGAAATTGAGCCCCGACAGAAACCACGGCTAAGTTGGGATCCCAGCTGCTGCCACAAGTGACATTTGAAAGGCCAGTTGATGCGCACATTTGTCAGCTGTGGGCAGGGGTGGCTGTTAAGCCCGGCCCAGGGGCACGCGGAAAATGTACCGACGAAACCCTGACACCTGGCAAGCTGCGGGGGGCGGACCTGGGTAGCTGTGGTGTGGGTTTGGTTGAGGCCGGGTCCTGTGAGCCAGCGCCTCCCCTCCCGCCATTCCCCTCCTCGCTGCTGGAGGAGGACATCCATCTGACGGCCGGGTGGTTGCCCAGGGAACGCCTGTCCTCACAGCCGTCCTTACCGAATTGTGAGCCATTCTCTGGAAGAAACGAGTAGCCGATGGGTTAGTCACTGGAGCTCGTGATCGGAGGTGAAATGCGACCGAGCGAGCCTGGGCTTCTGACATTCGGTCAGTGACCTTTGAAGCCGTACTGAGAGGTCACAGTGAGGCACCGGCCTGGGGCATTTCCCCGTGAAAGGGTTTCCGTTGCTTTGGTGAGCACGGCCAGAGAGAAGCGTGCGAGTCTGGCAGTCCACGTATTGGGGGTTGGGGAGGGGGGATGGAGGGTGGAGCCACGGACACCTTGCTAGTGGGACCACAGAGTGGACACTCAAGCGGAGAACCCGCACAGTGAATGCAGTATAGTCTCCATCATCCAGCCATTCTGCCAGAGAAAACGTACGCATGTCCCGAGGGGCACGTGGCAGTGTTCAGGGTGGCGCTGTTCCGGAAGTCGGAAAGCATTGCCCGCTGGCAGGAGGGCGGCTGAGTAAAGCTGGTCTGACGGGCCACAGGGCGCACCACAGCACCGAGAACGAAAGCAGTACCGCTTCCCCAGGGCAGTGGGCAGGCCCGCCGTGGAGTGCAACACAGGAGCGGGAGGGACGTGCAGCCGGCTGCCATCCGTGTGCGGAGCTCACGGACTTACACACCAAGCTCTGCTTAGAGATAACCCGTCACAGAAAGCGAGGGAGGAGCACAAAGTCAGAGTCCTGGGTGCCTGCGGTTGGGTTTTTTGGGGTGCCACCCAGTCCTAAGTCAGGAGCATCTGCATTTGTACGTATGAAATCTTCCAGAATATCTCCAAAGACGCATGTACACGGGGTCTGCAGTGGAGCTTCCTGGGGGGACAGTCGGGATAATAGGAGTGGTCGGTGCGGCGCACCTGGCGCACTGCAGCAGCTGCCCCAGAGCACGGATGCGCGGAGGGACGTGAGAAGAGGGGCAGGCCGTGTGTGTGTGTGTGTGTGTGTGTGTGTTGCTCTGTGTGTGTGTTGCTCTGTGTGTATGGTGTGTGTGTGTGTGTGTGTGTGTGTGTGTGTGTGTGTGTTGCTGTGTGTGCAAGATAACCCTGAGAGAGCCGCCCCTGGTGCTTTCTTCCACCTGCCGTCACTGGTTCTTGTGCTGGATCAGCTTCAGAGGCTCAGCTTGAATGACCTTGCAAGGTCGCCTGTACCTGTGTTACTAACCCGTTATTTCAAGGAAAAGGTGACAAGCACCCTCCAAGCTAGAATCTGCCTGGTTCGAGCTGTCCTTGATTTCCAGAGCTGAGGAGGTCGGTGTCATTACCGAGACCTGCTTTCTCCACTGGGGGTGTCCTGTCATGTCATGTGCTCCAGCTGGCTGTTTGGAGGCTGGTAGGCGCTCCGAGGAGAGATCGATTGGTAGATCCAGCACTTTATTTAAATGCTGAGGTTGCGTCTCAGCTGTTCCCAAGACAGAACTTGGGGCTGTAGCTGGCAGAGCAGAGGAAGTGCTATGTCTTGGTTCGGTTTGCCCTCGGGGAGGAGGGGAGATGCCCTTAGTTGGTCCTCGGGGGTGATCAGGACCAGGCCTGCAGGCGCAGGAGGAACCTGAGAGGCAGTTGGGGCCCTCCATACCTGGCTCGCCTACCCAAGTTCGCCCTTGGCTGCGATGGCACAGATGTGCATCTGGCCAGACCTCAGCCCCACGCCTGCCCATATAGCAACTCGGGGCAGCAGGCTGGAGGGGGTGCGAGCTGTCTCACCCAGCCCATGCCTCTGAAGACCTTTGACACCAAAGCACACCAGATAAATGGTGCACCCCGCTGAGACTTTCCATTTGTGTGTGTGGTCGTTTTGCCTGCTTTCGATCTTACTGGCCAGGGTGGAAGTCACGGTTAGTACATTGCTCTGACCTCCCGCCTGCCTCGGAACCTGCCTGGAGGAGGATGTGCTGAATTGAGGCTGCAGAGACCAGCATCGGGAGGCGTGCAGTGGCACAGCGCAGGAGGAGGGCCCGGGAGGGAAACCGATGAACAGGTGAAGCCAGTGAGACCTCTGGTCAGCGCTGGAGGAAGGGGACGGCATTTTTAAGGCCCCCCGTTCCTCGGGCTGTGCGTTAAGCATGCAGGCAGTAGCACAGCCTGATGCACCTCTGCAGGCAGTTGGTCAATCAGTGCTCAGAGCTCCATCCGCCTTGCTACTCACCCAAACCCTGTGGTTAGGTAGCTCCCTGCACTGAGCACGTGCCTGGCCGCGTCTACTGGCAGCCTCTCGTTTAACCTGCATCATATTCGCCATCTCAGGAACACCGTTATCAGTACATTTGCCAGACAGGGAGACTTCAGATTAGAGAAGTGAGTTGGAACTATTTTAACCCAAACAGTGCCTACAAAGCTCACCCCTTTAACCAGCACACGAGTGATTAGATCAGTCACCTCGTTTTGAAGTGTAAAGAAGGAAGTGGTATGAACTGTACAGCGGCCCCACCCTGCGTGGATGGTGAAGAAGAACAGGCCGAGGGGAGCGGGAGAGATCAAACCACCTCCGTTTCCCTGCTTCGCATCCCTAGGTTTTCTCCTAAGAGTTTATAGCTTTAACTCTTAATGTAGGTCTTTAATCCATTTTGAGTTCACTTTTGTATATGGTGTGCAGTAAGGGCCCAAACTCATTCTTTTGAATGTGAATATCCAGTTGCCCTAGCACCATTTGTTAAAAGAATATCAATTCCCTTATTGTGTGGTGTTGACATCCTTATCAAAAATCAATTGGCCGTAGACACATGGGATTATTTCTGGATTCTCAATTCTTTCTGTTGTTCTATGTGCCTCTCTCTGCTCTTGAAAGTACCATGCTGTCTTGATTTCTCTAACTTTGTATAGTAAGTATTAAAATCAGGAAGTGTGAATCCTCTAACTTTCTTCTTCTTTTTCCAGATTGTTTTGGCTATTCTGAGACCCTTGTATTTCCATATTGATATTAGGATTAGATTGTCAATTTCTGTACCCCTCTTATTCCCTCCCCCTCAAAAAAATAGCTGGGTTTCTAATAAGGATTACATTGAATCTGTAGATTAATTTGCAGTGTTTGGCATTTTAACAATATTAAGTCTTTTGGTTTATGAACATGGACTGTCTTTTCTTTTATTTAGATTGTCTCTAATGTTTTTCAACAATGTTTAGTAGTTTTCAGCGTACGAGTATTGTGTTATGTTAAATTTATGCCTAAGTATAAATTTATTTTTTTATGATATTATAAATTGAAGATTTTAAAATTTCATTTTGGAATATTCATTGCTACTGTATAGAAATGAATTTGATTTTTTAAAATATATTTTATTGAATTTTTTACAGAGAGGAAGGGAGAGGGACAAAGAGAAACATCGATGAGAGAGAAACATTCATCAGTTGCCTCCTGCACGTTCCCTACTGGGGATGTGCCCACAACCAAGGTATATGCCCTTGACCGGAATCGAACCTGGGACCCTTCAGTCCGGAGGCCATCGCCCTAACCACTGAGCCAAACCAGTTTAGGCTGAATTTGATTTTTGTACTATATTGATTTTATATCCCATGACCTTACTGAATTTATATCTTAGTACTAATAATTTCTTAGTGGCTTGCTTGGGTTCTTCCACATACAAGATCACATCATCTCCAAACAGAGATAGTCTGATGTCTTCCTTCCCAACCTGGGTGGCTTTTACTGGAATAGTGGAGGACGACAGCCAATAGGAGTGGGGAGGGCGGAACCCCAGTCTGGTTCCTGCTCTCGGGAGAAACCACCCAGGCTTTGACTGTGTCCCAGAGGGTTTTGAACACCTAACTTCTGTTTCAGCCTCACTGCCAAGGCCTTTTTTTTTTTAAACTCTGAGGCCTTGCCCCAGAGTTTCAGCTCTGAACCAAAAGCTGAGGGGGGAGGTGGGTTCGAGAGGGCCTTCCTCTCGTTCATATACCCCATATTTTTGTGAGTCTGCTTGGGTGCTCATTCTCCGTGGCCAGCTTGCTCGGACTTTGGTTAAATCACCGTACAGACTCCTTAAGGACACTTGGGAATATTGGCCCATTCTTTTTCCCTACTTACTTAAACTGACTTTGCCTTCCGCATAAGCCACCTACCCTAGAGATGGAAATTGCAAACCTTGAAACGTTACCAGAAATGTTTGAAGGAGCCCATACTTCCTCTCCTCTGTAGCTCCGAACAGCTGGGAAAGGTGCGCGTTGAGCCGATGCTCGTGTCCGCAGAAGGTGCGTGAGGGTCCCACCTGCCTCTAACAGCCCCTCTGTGTTTCCAGACTCCCAGCGGTCGCATCTCTCCTCCTTCACCATGAAGCTCATGGACAAATTCCACTCGCCCAAAATCAAGAGGACGCCGTCCAAGAAGGGAAAGCCGGCTGACGTGGCAGTGAAGGCCCGGGAGAAGCCCGTGAGCAAAGTAAGCTGCCTCTCGGCACCCTCTTGCTTCGAGCAGTGCGAGCGTGTGCTTCCTGCACATCCGCTCCCCGGGGGTTGAGCGCTCAGTTCAGGCATAGCATTCCACGTTGCAGGCGAGGCCGCCCGTGTTCTTGGGACAGGTGAGCCTGTAGGGCAGTGAGTGTTTCTCATGTTAATCAGAGTCGAGCTCCGTTGGCTAGAACGCTTCTCCTTTTCCACATGTGCCGTCCTCTGGGCCCTCCGAACAGCTCAAGGCGCCATGTTCACATCCCGGATGCTGCCTCCTTGCCCTAGAGAGCCCCCCACGCGGGGACACCTGTGATGTCCAGAACACCCGTGCTCTGAGGCATGCCAGATCCCTGAAATCAGACATGTCCTCCAGCGCTAGTCCCCTCAGCAGGGCCAGTCAAGCAGATGTGTTGACGTAACTGTGGATGTCATCAACCCCTTCTTCGGCCTCACACGGCCATTCCAAGCTCTGTAGGAATCCAGGTTTCCTCTCTTCCAGGAGGCAACAGACAGATTTCTGCCAGAGGGCTACCCTGTCCCCTTGGATCTGGAGCAGCAGGCAGTAGAATTTATGTCCACCAGTGCTGTGGCTTCCAGGTCTCAAAGGCAGAAGGTCAGTGCGATGTTAAGAACATTGGGTTTGCCTTGCCTTCTACTGCAGGATCCTGGCCCATGGTTTTGGGGCTGGAAAAACATCTGTCACAGTATCACTGTGTTCAACCGGGTGGTGGCACCTGTGGGCTTCCTTGAAAATAGTCCCAGGGACCTTGGGTACAAGTAAGTTTATCCAAGCCCCCCTGGTCTGTGGAGAGAGCGCAGTCTTCCATGGCGATAGCTCGGGGATCCTCTCCGGGGTTGGTTTGGGGGTGCTGCTTGGGCCCAGCGGGTTCTGGAGGAAGTGAGTGAGCTCATCTGTCAGCTCAGCTGTTCTTTCCTGGATATGAATCGCGAAGGAAGGGAAGGGCGTGTAAAGTGTATGGTGCCGGCAGACTGGGGAGGTCGCCACAGACCCACGCGCTCTCAGAGCCGGGGCCGTATCGGGATACTGACCTTTATCAACCTTTCCTTAGCCACACGCAGAGTGCTTCACGCTCGTTCTCTTGCTTACCCCTCATAAGGACCTGGGGAGGTGGAGGCTGACTTTGCAGAAAAGGAAACTGAGGCTGTAGAGGTATTAAACGTTTGGCAGAAGGCGCACAGAGAGAGGGTGGTGAAGCTGAGATTCGAGCAAGGTTGTCTGACATCCGAGTCGAAACTCCCGTGGTGCCACATTTCCTGTTTATGGAAGCCAGAATTCACTCTTTAATAGCTCCCGAATCTAAATGTGCGCCCCACACATAACTAAACATAGAAACAAATTAAATCCAGCAATGTGAACTCACAACGAGCCTGTGGACAGATAGGTCCTTAATCTTCGGATTACCCAGAGCCTCGCTTACCGAGCTGTGGGCACAGCCAGCATCAACTCAGCACCCTGGCCAAGCCCCGCCCTGCTGTGTAGACGCATGGTTCGTGAATTCGCCAGTGCCCTTATTTTTGTTTTCATGTTCAGCAAAATACCTTAAAATCCTCGTTAAAAATGGAGGAAATAAAGGTCTTAAATCTAAGCTTTTTTTTGAAGAACCCTTTTTCCTGCCCCATCTGTTAACAACAGGAGGTTGAAGAGAAAGAGTCACATGTTGAGTGTTTGCCAGATTGATCCAGACTCCAGATTGAAGAGGAGCAATAAGTAGATTTGGTCCGCACCACAGTCACTCTTTATGACGCTCTGTGTAGCCGCCTCCTGGGGCTGAGTTGCTTCCTGAAGTCCAGGCAGAGTCCGTGTTGTGTCTAACACTGGTCCAGGCAGCTCCAGGCAAAACGATGTGCTCACAACTGTGCTCTCCCAGCACGCTCCGATAAGAGACTGTTTCAGCCCCTCAGTTCTTGGAATTCCTCCCCTTTCTTCCTTATTCCAAGAGAGGTCATGGGGGATTGAGGGGGGGGGGGGGTGCATGCTAAAGTGCCCTTTACTTAGCGGGGCTTCCTGTACACTCCAGGGCACAGGGGGCAATGTTTGGAGACGTGTCTGCTTGTCCCAACTAGGCAAGCAAAGCAGGAGCTACGGGGTCTGGTGGGAAGAGGCCGGGATGCTGATAAACATCCCACAATGCATAGCACAGCCCCCCAGTCCCAGACACAGAAGCAGCCACCTCAGAAGGCCAGTGGAGTGCGGCTGGAAACTGTTCTGAGCGGGAGCTGTGCAGTGCTCGGCCCTGAAGGAAGCACGCTGCCCAGCTTTTGATGGTCCCCCTTTAAGAAGGGCTGCGTTCCTGTGCTCTGCCCCACGTCACCTGCGTGACACAGCACGATGTGTGTGTGAGACAGGACTGGACGTGTCGGGGAAGCTGCCACCGTGGGTGAGCCTGAGAGATTGCCGGAGAGACCTGACGATAAGCCTGTCACTTACTACATTAATTATTTATTACTTAGTAGCTCCCAGTGTTAGGAGCACTTCCATATGCATCGCCTGGTTATTGCGGCTCGTGTGCACGGCTTTCCCGTTTACACATGGGAAGTTGCAGCTCGGGGTCGATACCTACACTCAGGTTCACCCGCCGCTGCCTGACGGCCCCCGTCCTGGGTGACTCACGTGCTGTCTTACTTACTTCTCACCATGGCCACGTGCAAACGCTTGTATTATTCCCAATATACCGAGTGTTGGGAGCCTGGTCCGAGACCCACCCCCCCATCAAGTTTGTTTTCCCTTACATGTTATGGAAGGTTTTCCATGTGCATTCTCATTTGGTTCCCACACCAACGTCTCCTGTGCGGGTGAGGAGCCGGAGCCCCGGTCCCAAGCCCAGCGGTGGCTTCGGACCTAGGGCCACCAGCAGCACCCAGCACCGCTGCCCTCCTGTCGCTGCCAGGTTTGTTGGGCAGTGGTGGTACCCATCCCCCATAGCGGGACTGCAGGAGGATGCTCTGCCTGCAAAGGTTCTGGGCGGGGCAGCCCCAGCAAAACCACACCTCAGGGCCCTGCTTGTGGGAGTGCTCCCCTAGAGTCCCATTGGACTCCCTGACTGCTTTTTGCAGAAGCCAGTTGACAGCTGCAGGGCTAGGGAATGGCGTGCGCAGAGGCCTTAAGTCCGGGAGTGGGACTGGCAGGGGAGCTAGTGGAGGCAACCTGCTTCTGCGAAGTTGTCGCCCCTTCATTAGGAGCCCAGGGCGCCTGGCTCTTTGCGGCTCGTTTGATCTCCCTACAAAGGACCGGGAAGTGCTTTTCACTCTGAAGCGCCTCACCCCTTTGCAGGGCTGCTGGCTGCAGGTCAGCCCACTCTCCCCGGCAGCTTCCTCCCACATTTCACTGTGGCTGGCTCCTCCCACGTCCCAGTCTGAGAGGCCGGCCGCCATGGTTCCAGTCACTTTGGGTGTCCCCAGGCACCTTGATTCCTTCACCATCGGGTTCTTCTTCCTTCCCCCACCCCTCCCCGATGGGGGCGGTGAGGCAGGAAGCTCTTGTCCTGAGGTAGGGAAGCAAGTGCCAGCCTCTGGGCACAGGCAGTGCCTACACAGGTGTGTTGTTAGTGAAGGAGAGGCATGGAGGGAGGGCAGAGAGGCTGGATGATGAGACTCGGGGTGCTCCCTCCCCCCACGGAGAATTCTGTCTCCATGTCCACAGAATGCCTTGGGGCAGGACCCACTGAGAGAAATCAAATCGGACCTTTGAACATCGTCTTACTACAGGCACTGTCTGCTTCTGGATCCCATTCATCTGCTTTTCTGTTGATGTTCCCATTAAACAAGTACCTCCGTTATTTAAGTTTTTAGTTTGGAATGACATTCTCCCTCACTTTAGAGCAGCGGTTCTCAACCTGTGGGTCGAGACCCCTTTGGGGGGTCAAACGACCCTTTCACAGGGGTCGCCTAAGTCCATCGGAAAATGCAGATATTGACATCACGATGCATAACAGTAGTAAAATTTCATGGTTGGGGGTCACCACCACATGAGGAACTGTATGCAAGGGTCGCGGCCTTAGGAAGGTTGAGAACCACTGCTTTAGAGGAAAAGAGGCCATCAGAGTCATAATCACTTGTTGGTATATATTAGTTAACTATATGTTCACAGATTGTTGTCGAAAGCAATTTTTTCTAGAAATGACCCTCTTCCCCGGTGGCTTTTCTCTCTGTCCTCCCCGGAGCTCAGAGGCCACAGGCGGGGTCTCCTCACAGGCCACTCTGCACGTGCATTGGCGTGTGTCAGTTCCACTTGAGGAGAGGATCCGTTTGGGGATTTGTCTGTTTTGTAGGTCACTGACGAGGGGACTGGTCCAGACAAAGGAATCAGGGGGGTGCGCACCCGCTATGTGGACCGCAGGCACCCACGTTCCGGGGGGAATTGCATGGGACCCCGACTCCGGGAGGCGCAGGGCTGTGTTCTCAGGAGCAGGGCCAGCGGGACCAGGAGTGCCAGCGCACCCGCTGCTCGAGCAGCGATGGGGTCACGTCTGTCTGCTCCCGCTTTTTCACATTTTGACCCCGAGCTCCACCCCTTCTGACCCCCAGTCTGGGCTGAATGGAGGAATCCTGTGAGGGGTTCTGGGGAATGGGTGGGCTCACAGTGCCTCACCGCAGCCTGACACAGCCCCAGGGTCCTTGAAAGGCCTGGGTGTGGGGGTAGATTTTCTGGACGGATGAGTGAGTGCCCTGGGACCTGGCTGTCCGCTCTCCACGCTTCCTCCCGCCTCAGCGAATCAGTCCTCGCGGCCCGCATGGGGTCAGTGGTGCTGTCTCAGGGGGCGGAGGAGACCTCAGGCAGCGGTTCCGGGGGGCAGTTCAGGGTCTACGCCGCCCTCTGGGTCCACGCCCTCTTCTTCCTTCACGCCCAGCCTCTGTGTCCGGAGCGCAGCCTTAGACCCTCATGCGCCAGGCTGCGGCAGCAGGAAGCCTTTGCCGGTTGATCCATCTCCAGATAGATGACAGGAGACGTTCTTTTACCTTTTACAAAATAGCTCCCTTTAATCTCTCTCCTCCCTCCTTATGCGTAACATTTCCTTGCAGAACCTGAGCTGGCTGGAGGAGAAGGAGAAGGAGGTGGTCAGTGCCTTGCGCTACTTTAAGACCATCGTGGACAAAATGGCTGTTGACAAGAAGGTGCTGGACATGTTGCCCGGCTCCGCCAGCAAGGTGCTGGAGGCCGTCCTCCCGCTGGTGCAGAGCGACCCGCGCATCCAGCAAAGGTGAGCGGAGCGCAGGCCCCGGGCCGGGCCTGAGCAGTGGACGCCGCGAGGCATCGTGTTTGGGGGGCTTCTCCGCAGGGAAAGGCACCCTCTCCCTGCCCCCTCGGGTGTGGCTCGATGCTGTCCCAAGGTTGAGGTCACGGTGCTTCAGGAAGAGGCACAGGGAGGAAGGCTCTGCCATCGTTTTTGTATCCGCTCACTGGCAGTGATCACGTGGCTGGGGACCTGTCTCTCCCGCCCCTGGGGTAACGCAGTGAATTATGACATTAAGTCCTGTCAGCATCCAGCCTGTTAGGGCCTCAGCTGTCAGATGATGACACAGAGGCAGAGCAGAGCCCATTAGAGCACGGCTGAGCGAGACGCTTTCCCCCTGAGTCCCGCTAGGATCTCACCTGGGGGCCGCTGAGCAGGGAGAGCAGAACCGCATTAAATGTATGGGAAGCGAGAGGTCGCATTAAACGTATGGGAAGCGAGAGGCCGGCAGGGGCTTTCCTGGAGAGGCCATGGCCGCCGGCGGCTGGCTCTTCTCCCTGCACCTGCTCAGAGGCGCGTCTCGGTCTCAGTCCTGCCCCCATGGCGAGGGGGGGGCCCCCGAGACTGCTCTCCTGGGCTGCCCCCAGACCTGGCCAGGAAGTGCAGTGTTCTTTTCTATTTCCCAGAAGCCCTCTGCCCGGGGCTTCCCCCGGGAGTGCCCGCTGGCACTGTGGTCGCGGCCTTTTGGCCGGACGCTCACCGAAGCTGGCTTTGCCCTGTCACTGTCTGCACTTCCTATGCTCCACTCCCACAATTCTCAGGGAAAAGGAGCTTTACTTACATAAAAATACATGGACGACATGGGAGTTCTTTAGTTCGGCCCCACTGTACAGTCGGTGAGGCAGCCAACGACTCAGAGCTTCTGTGGGGGGGCCTCACAGTGTCCCCGCAGGTCTCCTCACCTCAGGTTCGTCTTTTTTTTAAAATACGTTATTATTGATTTTAGGAAGGGAGAGGGAAAGAGAGAGAGAAACATCACTGATGAGAGGGAATCGTCTATTGGCTGCCTCCCGAACGCCCCTCACTGGGGCCCGAGCCCGCAACCCAGGCCTGTGCCCTGCCCGGAATTGAACCGGGACCTCCAGGTTCATAGGTCAGCGCTCAGCCACTGAGCCCCGCTGGCCGGGCAGGTTTGTCTTTCTTGAAATATGCTTCACTAGTGCATTCCTCTGCGTCGCAGCCACGTGCAGTGCAGGGGAATTCTATCAATGGTAGATCCGTTTGGACTTCGTGTTTAAAGGCTGTTTCTTTAAAGGATCCTGCCTGTTCAAATTCCACAAGCCTGGGGGCTCCTTGCAACATCCCAACCTGAAGTTAAGTCTAATGCCAAACAGGCACAAGACGTCAAGACGAGGGTGGCGCTTTGATCCCTGGGGATCAGCAGCTGGGAGTGGGGGGAGTGGGCACTCGCTGAGGGACATTGTCAGAATCTCATGGAGGATGTAAAGTTTGAAAAAGCATATTAATGATCGCAGTGGAATCTTGCTGTATTATATTTGGGAAGTGAAAAATACATAGAACAGACTAGAAGATAACACTCCCCAAGTGTTTGTTGGTGGAAAGAGATGATTCAGGGAGGAAAAGTTTGTTCATCAGGGGAGGTGTGGGCTGTACAGTGACAACCAGGCTCTGTGTAAGTGGCTATCTTAGAGCGATCTCATGCTTTAGATTTTTTCCTGTTCTTAAAAAAATCTTCTCTGCCTTCTAGCTCGGCCCTCTCGTCCTGCTATAGCCGAGTGTACCAAAGTCTCGCCAACCTCATCCGCTGGTCAGACCAAGTGATGCTAGAAGGTGTGAACTCCGAAGATAAAGAGATGGTGACCACGGTGAAGGGGGTCATCAAGGCTGTGCTGGACGGAGTGAAGGTACGGGCGGTGCCAGGCGGGCCTGGTCAGGGACCTGGAGCATCCTCATGGCCGGGTGTTCATTGCCGAAAAACTGGTCCCTAAACCTCGGGTATTAGAGGAATGTCTCCCCGCGTCTCTGGTGTCGGGGTGCTCTGTCCGGTAGCTGTGTCATTCTCTGTGGTACGAATGGTCATCCACCTTCGGAGTACCATCTCCATAGTCGGAAAAGCTGCCGGAGCAAGCAGCCCTCACCGAGCGTTGCATTCAGCCTTCAGCCAGGCTGGGCGTGCTGGCCAGGCACACAGAGTGCAGGGGACATGGTTTGCGTTGACTTTTACCAGACTCCCAGCATGTCGGCGCTTCCTTTTCGTGTCCTAAGCGCTCCTGGGGCCCCTTGCAGGCAAGCAGGATTGAGATGCGTAGGAAATGAAAGTCTGAGTTTGAAGTCCATGATGTGGTCTGAGAACCTACTTCCCAGGGAAGTCAGAACCAGCAGCATAGGGCATTATGGATCCTAGTTAAGGTGGGAGCAAAGGCCACGGGTCTGTAATTACTGAAAAAATGCGTCCTAGGATGAGGAGCAAGCAGAATGTAGGGGAGGCCTGGAGGTGAGGACGAGGCCGGGAGCAGCGGGAGTGGGCCTGCTGTTCTGTGAGACCAGCGGATATAGTGGAGGGGGGGGGGGGTAGCCTGGGTCTGGCTAGTTTGGAGCCCAGGTTCCCCACCTCCTAGTGTGTGAACGTGAGCCATTGGCGCGAGTGCTCTGTACCGTGTTAGCTCACCTGTAAGTTAGGTATGATGACGTACGCTGGGTCACAGTGTGGTGAGAGGGGTTAAATCAGTTAATGCAAGCAAAGCTCTTAGAGGTTCTCCACCTTTCTAACGCCGCGACCCTTTGATACAGCTCCTCATGTTGTGGTGACCCAACCATAAAATGATTTTCGTTGCTGTTTCATAACTGTCATTTTGCTACTGTTAAGAATCTAGAACCTAAGACCATCGGAAAACACGGATATTTACATTATGATTCATTAACAGTAGCAAAATGACAGCTATGAAGTAGCAACGAAAATCATTTTATTGTCGCTTAACATCACCAACTGCTCCTTTGCTCCCACCTTAACTGGATCTGTAATGCCCTAGGCTGCTGGTTCTGACTTCCCTGGGAAGTAGGTTCTCAGACTACATCATGGACTTCAAATTCTGACTTTCATTTGAAGGTGGTGGCTGGGAGGGCAGTGCTGCCCACCTCTAGCCCCGTGCAGGGTGCTGTGTCTGCTGGGGACCTTAGGGAGTTTATTTCGAGGGAGTCTAGACTCGATGACATCAGACTTTCTGTGATTGCTCCCAGGTGCTTCATTTCCGAAGGGATTAGGTCTGACATTATCTGAGTGGCAATGAGACTTAAGGGTGCAGCCCAGGGTGACTGATGTGTAAGACCTTACGTCACATTCCAGAATCGCGTTCAGTCACATACACCATCCCATTCGATCTTCCCAGCAGCTCTTTGCAGCTAGCAGGGCACAGTGAGGGCTGGCCTGGTCACACTCCATCAGCAGAGGCTGGGCTTCTGGCTCTCCCACCCCTGGGCTTCCTGTCCAGGCTTCTGGAAATGCTGTTATTGGACATGGTTATTTTTCAGGGGACATTGTCAAGGTTTCCCTCTATCAAACTGATTCTGATGAGATGTTCAAAACAAGTGAGAACGTCCAAAATAGAGTTTCACTGTGACAGTCCCAAGTAGGCTCTCCTTTGTGGAGTCGTTACACCACCACTGTATTGGGTGACAAAAATTTCCCATAATTGACCAGGATGAGAGGTAGGGAGGGGATCTGTAGATTATGAACCTTTCAGTATCTAAAAGCAAATAACTTTCCCACAATTTTTAAAAAATATTTTAACCAGGCCCTAACCAGTGTGGCTCAGTCAGTAGAGCATCGGCCTGTGGACTGAAGGGTCCTAGGTTTGATTCCGGTCAAGGGCATGTACCTTGGTTGCAGGCACATCCCCAGTGGGGGAAGGGGGTGCAGGAGGCAGTTGATTGATGTTTCTCTCTCATTGATGTATTGATGTTTCTAACTTTCGATCCCTCTCCCTTCCTCTCTGTAAAAAACTAATAAAATATATATTTTAAAAATATATTTTTACCAGAACAGGTATTTTCTAGATGAGGTGCTCTATAAAGTCAGTTGAAACATTTAGCAAGAACTCCTTGTGTGCCAGGTCGTGTGGTAGAGCTGGGCATACAGTGACAAGCGAAACTCACGGCCCCTCACCTGACAGAGCTGCCAGTCTGAAGGGGAAAGGACACAGACAAGAACTGCAGTCCTGTCCCTATACCCAGGGCTGGGGCTGCGAAGAAGACACGGGCTGTGTGTGACCTGGCCGTACGGTGCCTTCCTTTCTCAGGATGCGCAGGCACTTCAGGCAGACAGGCTGGAGGCCTGCAGCAGGAGCGGGACGTGGCCTGTGCGGTGGGAGCTTTTTGTAGTGAGAGTCAGGAAAGGCAGCGAGGACCGGCCAGGCTCGATAATGTTGGCAGTTGTGCCGAGGTCTAAGAGTAACAGAGCTGACACTTACTGCCCGCTCAGTGCTTACAGCAACTCTCCAAAGCAGCCACGATCGCCCCTCTAAGGGTGTGGACAGTGAGACTCAAGACAGACCAGTCATCAGTGGCGAGGTAGAGAGTCACACCTAAGGCCGCTGGACCCCAGACCCTAGCACTCCCCCTGGCCCTCAGCTGCCGCCACAGGAGGAGAAGCATGGTCAGCTGAGGGACTCACATGCTCCACCTCCAAGTCAGCCTCTCGCCAGGTCCCCTGCAGGCTCAGCGCACCTTATAAGTTCATGTGACAGCTCCGTGGCCGAGAGGGGTACAGTACATTCACGGGCATGTGGTCATCACACAGAGAGGAGAGGCTGGCACGTTCCTCTAACCTGACTCACATCTTTCCTTAGCTCCTTCAGTTGTTAAATGGAATTTTAAAAAAGGGTTGACGTGTTTTAACAAACAGGATTATTCTCTTTGGCCAAGTGGAGCTCCCCCTGTGGGAGTGTCATTTATTATTTAACCGCCCATAAATGTTACTCGTTGGCCCTTTAACTTCGGGCAAGTTACTTTTCTGAGTTCCAAGTAGGTTTTTAAATATTTCTCCTGAAGGGCTGACGAACGTTTAGGTGAGATAGTGTGTTTAAAGTACCTGGTAGGTGCCAGGTGCCCAGTAAATGGTGAGTAATTGCAGTGCTAGGAACTGTAGAAATGTTCGTTTCTGGATCAGCTCCCATTTACCAGCTTCACCAGGGTTTGTGGCTCTGTCCGCGTCATTTCACAAATCTCAGGTTAACAGATAACCTCCGCCATCATCTGATCTGCCCCAGGCGGTGCTCTACCTGTGGCCGCAGAGGCACTGACACCCAGTGACTCTCGCTGGAAGGAATGCGAAGCCTTCACTTTCCTGTTCTCGGCAGCCGCCCAGCCCGGGACCTGGCTGTGTGGGCCGAGCTCCTCCCTGGTCAGACACATACCCCAGGCTGTCCTTTCGCAACCTGCACCCCAATTCTTCCTAATCTACCATTTACCTGCCAGCTTTTCTTCCGGTCTCAGCCTGGCTCTGCTCTGTCCTCCTCCCAGACCTTCAGGGGTCTCCTCCACAGGCCTGAGACTTTCCCTGTCCCTGCTGGCCCCTCCCCCCATTCACACACTGTTATTACTTCTTTTTAAAGCCTCATGCTGAGAACCTTGGGGTGAGGGGCGCTTTGGAATACCTGCAGTTCTATCACTATCCAAATTGGGCTTGTGCACCACATTTTGTGTAACAGGAATAGCAGTGCCAGGTCCCATCTCTGACTAGTGACAGCTCCATGCTTCCCTGGGCTCCTTTTGGGGTGACCCTGCACCCCTTTGGTGGTTTTCCCCCTCTTTGGTATGAAAAGATGCTCCAGGCCGCGTCTTGTACTCCTCGATCGATTGATTTTCGATGATGGCTGTATTGAGATGTAATTCCCATGCCATATGATTCACCCATTTAAAATGTACAGTTTAATGGTTTTAGTGTACTCACAGAGTTGTGCAATCATCACCCCAATTTTACAACATTTCATCACTTCGGGAAGTCACCCCAAACCTTCTCCCATTTCTTCCCATTCCCCTCCCTCATCACTGCTTTCTGTCTCTGGATTCGCCTGTTCCGGGCCTCTCATCTAAATGGAGCCATGTTCCGTGTGGCCTTCGTGACTGGCTCCTGTCACTGAGCACACGTTGCTAAAGTGTTTCCGTGCTCCGGACTGTATCACCCCTCACTTCCTTTTCTGCCAAGTAACAGTCCGTTGTGTAGACACTCCACCTCTGCTCATCCGGGGACGTCCTGACATTTGGGCGGCTTCCCCTTTGGGGCCGTTCTGAGTAATGCCGCTGTGACTGTTCGCAGACAAGGTTTTGTGGGGATGTATGCTTTCCTTTCTCCTGGATACACACCTCGGATGTAGTTACGGTAACTATGTTTGATCGTGTGACAAACTGCCAGACTTCTGCCCAAAGCAGCTGCCTCATTTCACTGCCCACCAGCAGCCTGAGCGTCGGTTCCTCCCCCCCTCCCCCCCCCGACGCTTGCTGCTGTTGTTTGGATTCGAGCATTCCTAATGGGGTGCAGTGGCATCCACTGCGGTTTGGTTTGCATGTCTCTGACGGTTAATGATGTTGAGCATCTTTTCCCTGCTCGCTGGTCATTTGTCTATCTTTGGAAAACTAGCAGTGGGCACCAGAGCCGGCCTTGGATTCCTCCAAGGTCGTTTTCCATGGGGATAAAAGGACATAGGAATACAGTACTAGTATTGAGAAGGTATTTCCACAACCTCCTGGCTTTTGAAGACGGCGTTCCGGTGACCTGGCAGTTGTCTGGTGCACAGTCCCCGGCCATGGACGCGGTCTTTCCTCACCTGTCCCTCAGGAGGGCTGAAAAGTGTGACATCTTCTCGGAGACCTGCCTTCTGTCGGGCGAGTGGGCCTCTTGCCAGGTCACCAGGGGGAAGGGGGGCTCTAAATGAGCTTAGGGTGCTGGCCCGATAGCCACATGCGTGCACACTCAGGGGTCTCTGTCTGTGAAGGTGAGGGCCAGTTAAGACTAACAGCCTCTGCAGGCTCCCCTCGCTCCGCTCCACCCCGGCCAGCGGCGGGTGGAACGCAGGCCGCTGCCTCCCCCAGCCCTGCCGTCTGGAACGCGGTGCGTGCTCGCACATGTCTGCCTGTCACTCCGTGTTGCTTTTTCCAGCGCGCGCTAGCTGAGTTCATCCAGCTGCTTCTCCAGAAAGATGACATTCTAATTATAATGGCTCATGATTCAGGGAAGAATTTGTGGAATTTTTCCTACGTCAACAGCTACAAGTACGCAGGCTTCTCTCTGTTCCCTTTGCCCTGCTCGTACAGCACGAGTGTGGGACCCACGGTGCTGTGGTGTGGCTCTGGCTCCCCCTGATGCCTCCTCTCTTCCGTGTGGCTGGGACAGCCTCTGAGGCCAGGCTGCTTTCCTTTCTCCCAGCAGCCTTCACTCCTCCATTGTCAGGAGCACCAGCCGGGAGCTCTTCCTACGTCTTCGTGAGCTTCCCTTTAACTGCACGTGTGGTCACAGGGAAAGGGAAATTCTTCCTGCGTCCAATACTGGACGCAGAGCGCTCAGGGCCTGCGTGTCTCCGAGGACAAGCATTTGCTAGAGCAGGGGACGCGGCTCTGGTTCCATGGTCTGCCTGTGTCACTGATGTTTTCAATCAGTGTTCCGGAAGGAATGCGTGTGGCACATGCTCCCTGCAGAAAAGTTGGGACAAGTGGGGAAATAAACACGGTGTATTCCTTGTCCTCCCTGCGGTCACACGCTCTTGCAGCGAGGTGGCTTGTAAAGGCAATCTCATGGCCCGTCGTTAGTTCTATCCTAGTTTATGTAACCAGCGATAGTATTGAACATGTAATTGTGGAAGACGGAGCAGTCTGATTGCATCTATCGCATACGATGCGGTGATGACCATGGTTTCTGCTTTAATTTACACACATCCATGGCGTTTCCTTGGCTAAGTTAGTATAAAATAATGCAGATATTTAGGGCGCCTGGTACACACTGACAGGTATACTCTGGGCAGGCTGTCCAAAGCATTCCGACACGTGCCAGGCCTGGGAGTTTCTGTTTTGGTACCATCGAAGCTGGAGACTCTAAAGATGACTGATGCTTGCTGTTTACATCTGTGAACTTCTTCTCCGATGCTTCTTTTTTCCAGTTTGGTTGTTTAACAAACTCTGGCTCTCGGAAGGATGTTACCTCTCTGCCTTATCACATGGGTTTGATTCCTGTGAGTGGCATTTTCGAGTTTGGAGAGATGTTACAACTGAGTTAGGGGCATGGTGCTGTATCACCACAGTGTCCATTGCTGCCTCCGCTGGCTGTGACTTTCTAAACCACACGTGCATGCTGGGATGTCCCCCCCCAGAAAGTGGATGCAGAAATTGGGGGGTCGTCTGACCCCTGGAATACAACTCAGGAATAAGAAGGAACAGACTGCCGAGACCGGTTTGGCTCAGTGGATAGAGCATTGGCCTACTGACTGAAAGGTCCCGGGTTCGATTCCGGTCGGGGGCATGTACCTTGTTTGCGGACACATCTCCAATGTGGGATGTGCGGGAGGCGGCTGATCGATGTCTCTCTCTCATCGATGTTTCTGAATTTCTATCTCTCTCCCTTCCTCTCTGTGAAAAATCAATAAAATATATTAAAAAAAAAAAAAAAGAAGGAACAGACTAACCGTGGCCACAGAAGTTAGTGCATACACTGAGCAAAAGAGGGCAGACAGGGGAGAGTGGACTGGGTGCCGGGCCTGGGAGGGCTGCGGACACGAGGGCAGTCATGGGCACCGTTTCTCTTGGCGCTGAGGAAGAGTCCTAACATGGGTGGTGGGGACAGTTGCACAACTCCATCACCAGCTAAACACCCCTGACCAGGACATTCTAAAAGGCTGAATTCTGTGCCATGTGAGTTGGTACCCAGAAAGCGGTTCAGAAAGAGAAATTGGACACAAAAGAGTACTTGCTGTGAGATTCCATTTACACCAGCTTCTAGGCAAAAGTAAAAGTTAGAAATGGAGGCAGGCAGAGTGCCTGGAGCGGTTGGGGGACCGCTGTATTTTCCAAGGGGTTCTTATCGGGGTACAGGCGATCGCCAGAGCTCATGGGGGGAATGCAGGCCAACGGAAAAACAAGTAGCACCTGAGGCCATCTTTCCCTCCCCCTGACCCCTCTCTGCTTCTCCTCCTTTTCTGGTTAAAAAGTACTTTTTACAGTTACTTCTTTGCGAGGCGGTATGCCCTTACTTAGCCGTCCATTGACAAAGATCCCAGCCAGCCACCTCCGGACACCAGCTGTGGCCACACCCCTACCCAGCTCACTCCGCACAGCCACTTCCCCGGAGCCAGAGGTGTGGCCCTTAGAAGCGGCGTCCCGCACAGACACAACGGCTTTAGAGAACTGCAGCGGCCTGGCATCTGTGCTCCCAGGGGAATTACAGGGTGTGAGGAACCCCGTCATTGTGAGACGACGGGGTTTGTCATTTCCCCCTTCCAAGAGGAAGTACCTTGATGCATGTGGAACTTGCCGACATGCACCGAAGGTATTTTCGGAGGGCAGGGGACGTTTGGGGAAGTCATGCAGATTGCCCAAGTCAGAGAACGCTTGCGTGTATGGCGTGGGGGAACCTGTGGGCACGAAGATGTGAGACTCGGGAGTGGAGGCACCTGGTCGTGCAGATGGTGCAAACTCAGCACTGGGGCCCGTGCTCACGCCTCCCTGCTTTCTCCTCCGGGGGTGTAGGAGCTGGTCAGACTCACCATCGAGAAGCAGGGGCACCCGTCTCCAACAAGCCCCGTGAAGCCCAGCTCCGCCGCCTGCAAGCCCGAGGGGTAAGTGCTGACTAACCGCCACCACGTGCTCACGTGGCTCTGCGCTCGATCGGGAGCCAGAGCGGCCGCCCCGCCAGGCAGGTTGTGGGAGGCCCACATGCCTTTCCCGGGAGTTCCGGTGAGCGCCTGCGTTACCTTAAACTGTGCGCAGTTCACACGTGCCTTGAAGTATGTCCTGGTCTCAAGGTTAATGGGCAACGGGACTCTTTCTAAGGATAGCGTGTGAGCGGCCCAGTGACCCCCACTTTTCGCCTCTTGACCACCGTTTCCTGATCGGAAAGAACTTTGGGAAGAGGTTGGGTTTGGGGCATGTGGCCTGAGAGCATTTGGCTTTCTCTACCGCAAGCCCCTGGTACAGACGTAGAACAACTGTGGAGCGTGTCTGAAAGCCTTTAGGTCACCTCGTCGAAGGATTCCTTTGACAGACAAGCAGACTAAGATGCAGTCCAGGGGACCTGGCCAGGCCTCTGGCGTTTGTTGGTGACCACACCACACTTGCAAGCCCACCTCTAAGCCATCTGCCGGCCCGGTCACACCCTGACCCTCTTTGGACCTGTGCGCTCTGGAAGCTTCTGTAACCCGAGTTCTTTGCCATCCTCAGCCAGTCTGAGCTCCCCCTGACAGACAGAGAGATGGAGATCCTGAACAAGACAACCGGCATGTCACAGTCCACCGAGCTGCTCCCAGATTCTACTGATGAAGAGGTCGCGCCCCCCAAACCCCCCTTACCCGGCATTCGGGTGGTTGATAATAGGTAATTTCTATTTCCCTAGCACCTCCTCTGCTGATGACGTAATGTGATGAAGGGGGGGAGGGGTAGAATGAGGTGAAAAGCAGACAGTGCCATTAGGGTAAGAAGTGGCTTTTGAGAGGCCTTGGAAGTTCAGCCTTTCTCAGACGGGGCTTCTGGAAGACGGGGGCTCAGCCCCAGCACCCGTCCTCACCCACACTCCGGGGACCCCTCACGGCTTGCCTTTCAGCCTTAGCCCAGCGAAAACTGGTCCAGTTTCTCACAGAAGGAACAGAAAGGGGTTTTCTGCTTGCAGGTTTCTGGCGGGTCTGACGGGTTTGTGTTGGCAGAAGGGGTGCGGGGTGGGAGTTGCAAGTGTGAGAAGTGGCACGAAGTGTCTTAGTGATGAAGAATGCTCCACTAGCTGTTCAAAGAGTTTGGTTTGGGCTGGGGGTCTGATGGGAATTCTGATTCGCTCCAGCCCCCCGCCAGCGTTGCCGCCGAAGAAAAGGCAGTCGGCTCCGTCCCCAACCCGCGTAGCCGTGGTGGCCCCCATGAGTCGAGCCACCAGCGGCTCCAGCTTGCCAGTCGGAATTAATCGGCAGGTAATGCAGCCCCATCCGGGAAGGCCAGCCAGCCTCTGGGTTGGGAATGTCTCCTCCGTCCCCTGCCTGAGTCACTGGTGCTCTCAGCCACTGGAAGTTTCTCTGCAGGATGAGGGGTGGGGGCGGGGGTTGGGGGGTGAGGATGGAGCCCAGCGCTCCAAGCACATCTGAGCTCTGCCCCGGGCCCTCCCCCACACACCCCAGCATTCCTGGAGGCTGCGTGCTGGCAGCCACGGTGTGGTTTGCGCTGCTTACCTCAGAGGCTGGCCTCGCCCACCCGTTTTCCCAGTGACGGTAGATTCTTCTCCCAGTAAACATCCCAGTTCCCTCCCCTCCCGGCCACCGGTTCTCAGAAGTGACTCTGTTGTTTTATGTTCGCACACGAGGACTTTGACGGGGACTGTTACGCCCAGCGGCGCCTGTCAGGAGGCAGCCACTCCTACGGGGGAGAGTCGCCCCGCCTGTCCCCCTGCAGCAGCATCGGCAAGCTCAGCAGGTCGGACGAGCAGCTGTCCTCCCTGGACCGGGACAGCGGGCAGTGCTCCCGGAACACAAGCTGTGAAACACTAGGTGAGCTGCGGGCGCCGCCCCTCCGTCTCCTCGTCCGTCGCTTCCTCGGGGGCAGGCGGTGATGCCGGCCATGCAAAGCCGGGCCTCAGTTTCCTCGCCTGCACGTGAGGGCACCCACACCTGGCCCTCGAGGAGGTTGAAAGCAGAGAAGTAACGGTGTGGGAGAGAGGAAACCGGGGAGACGTTCCCGTGTCGCTGTCACCACAGCTGATCTGTCGCTATGCAGTTTGACGCCCTGTGCTGGGAGCCGTCTGTGCTCCGAGCTGTAAGCGAAGGCAGCCTGAGAGCTGCTGACAGGAGGGGGCCGCTGAGCGCTGCGCCCTGTTGGTGCTGACCGCCGGCAGCGTGGCCCTGGGAGTCTGAGGGGCAGCCGGTGTGAGGCTGAGAGCATCAGCCGCCCGGGTCCGTGACCTGGAGACCTCACTCCGGAGAGTTCACCTTCAGACCGTAGTCGGATTGACGGCAAGGCTGCTGTCGAGGCACGTAGATCTCGGCAACATTAGGGCCAGTGGCTGCTGGAAATATCTGACTTTTTTTCATAAAAAAGGTTAGGAAATTGGGCACATTATGAGAAAGCGATTTGGTGGATTGATATATCACTATTAAAAGTCAATTGTGATCTATTGATCAGCAGACAAAATTCTAGACCACTTACATAGTTCAATGAAAGAAAAAAAGAATTCGGGGCAGGGAGAGGGACTTCTAAGGAAATATATCAAATTGTAAGCAGATTACAGTTAGATTTCGGGACTTGGGGTGGTTTTTTACATTTGCCACCTTTTCTGTAGTGACCATGCATTTTCTTTTCATTTTCTAATCCTCACCCAAGGGTATATTTTCTTATTTTAGGGAGAGAGAGAGAAACATCAATCAAGTTGCTTCTGTGCACACCACCTAGGGATCAAACCTAAAACCTAGGTATGTGCCCTGACCAGGAATTGAACCAGTGACCTTTCGGTTCATGAGACAGTTGCTCAACCAACGGAGCCACCCAGCCACGGAGCATTTTCTTTTTAACTCAGAAATTCAAAAAATACAGGAAAAAATAAAGGACGATAGTCATATTCTCATCTGTTTGATTGTTAGAAGCAATGAGAAGAATGGAGAATATAAAAGAAAGCATGAGCCCTAACCGGTGTGGCTCAGTGGACAATGCGTCAACCTGCAGACTGAGGGGTCCCAGGTTCGATTCCGGTCAAGGGCATCTACCTTGGCTGTGGGCACATCCCCAGTTCAGGGGGCAGCTGATCGATGTTTCTCTCTCATCGATGTTTCTGACTCTATCCCTCTCCCTTCCTCTCTGTGGAAAATCAATAAAAAATATATTTAAAAATAAATAAATAAATAAAAGCACGGGCCTGTCTAGAAGAGACGGAGACACATTTTTTGTCCCGCTGTACTGAACAGGATTGGTCGACAGCAGGGGGCGGGGTCCTTTCTTTCTGGGGGGTCTGGTGGCTGACAGGTGTGTCTTTCCTGTTGTGAATGCAGATCATTATGATCCTGACTACGAGTTCCTTCAGCAAGACCTCTCCAACGCAGACCAGATACCTCAGCAAGTGGCCTGTAACCTCAGCCCGCTGCCCGAGTCCTTGGGCGAGTCTGGCTCCCCGTTCCTCGGCCATCCTTTCCAGTTGCCCCTTGGCAGCTGCCCCCAGCCCGACGGGCCCTTGGCCCCAGGGCAACAGACGGACACGCCGCCCGCCCTCCCCGAGAAGAAGCGCCGGAGCGCGGCCTCCCAGACCTCGGACAGCTCCGGCTCCCGCGTGTCCTACGAGCGGCACCCCTCCCAGTATGACAACATCTCCGAGGACGACCTGCAGAACCCCGCCCTGGGGCAGCCCGCCCCCTTCACACCCTTTGCTGCTATTCTCCCCTTCCAGCAAGGAGGCTCCTCGGCCTCTGTCGAATTTGTGGGGGACTTCACTGCGCCCGAGTCAGCGGGTGACCCAGAAAAACCGCCGCCTCTGCCAGAGAAGAAAAACAAACACAGTAAGCCTTGCTGAGCTGTCGGGAGGCTGTTTTGTAACCCGAAGTGGTGGTGCGTTGTATGTAATTAGACCAGCACCAGACCTGGGCTCCTACGCTCGTAAGAGGTAGAACACAGGTCCGTGGGCACTTGGGGGCGCCTGGTCAGGTCAGCTCAGCGCTGGGGGTTGATGGTAGAGCCTGGCGAGCTGACCTCTTTACGGCTACGGTGAAGTCTCCGGCCTGGTCTCCAGACCTGTGGCCTCTCGTAGACAGAAGTCAGTTGACCTCCTGGCCTGAATACATGGTGACAGAGAGAAACGAGTGTGTGGCACTCAGGGCACCATGGCAGCAAGATGTGGGTAAGCAGGCAGGCACGTGACTTTCCGGAGAGTTCCTGTAGCCCCAGAGGCACTCTCTCAGGGTCCCTGAATGGACCAGGAGCATAATACACTAGAGGCTCGATGCACGGATTCATGCAAGGGGCTCAGCCCGGCGGCAGCTGCCTCTACCCCCCCCCCCCTTCATCTGGAAGTTCATCCAGTCTAATTAGCATATTACGCTTTTATTATTATAAGTGATGTCATTGGGGCCCAGGGGTGGGGCTGAAATTTTGGCCATATTTTGAATATTTGTGTTGGCCGTCATACTCCGAAGTAGAGTTGCACGGGGCATGGTCTTTCTGCTGGTTCCCGCTATTCCTGCTGCCTGCCTGCCTCCCCATCCTTTCCCGCTCGCCGGCACAGCTCTGCTGTTTTCGTTGGCAGCCTGCGGTCACCGTTCAGATGTGTGTGTGGCCACATCGGCCCCACGCAGGGTCCCCGGCCTCAGCTGCCACATCCAGCAGACGGCTTCTGCATTCCAGGTGCCCCAAGATTGGGCCCCTCTCAAACAAGAGGAGCTCTGGCCAGGCTAGCGCAGCAGGACTGACCCAGGGGCCAGGGGAAGGAGGGGCCTCCAAGAATGTAATGTCCCTGGCTCCTCACTGGGTGTCACCAGCTCCTGTAATAGCCTGAGTGGTATGCACCCCCCAACCCCCCGCTGGAGGGGAGAGCTGGCTCTGTGAGGCGATGATGTCACTCCCATCTGCCATGTACGTGGGCTCGTTGGAACCAGGGCACTTAGGAGGAGGTACAAATGGCAAGACCGGGCACACAACCTCCTTCCCCTCCCTCCGCAGTGTTTCAGAACTGGGGGCCCTCCCCTCCCCCACCTTCCCTTGTCTTGAGCAGCATGCCGATTGGGACTCTTACCCTTCCCTTTCCTTTTCTGCAATCCTTTGAACCCAGAACTCAGTGCATTGCATCTGCGCACATTGCATGCGTGGTGCTGCCTGACCGAGGAGCCAGGACCGCCCGCCCCTGCCAGCCTTCAGGACAGGTGCAGGTGGCAGTCCTGGGGGTGCGGGAAGGGAAGGAAGGGAGAGGTAGCCACTGTTTCCTCGGAACAAGCCGTTGTCCGGAATATTTTCCGTTAACTTAGGCTTCATTTTATCCATCCATTGTCTCTAGCGCTTGTGCCTGCAAACCTTTCCAACCTGCCAAGCGCTTGTGGGGTCTGGGCTAAAGCTCCACACGCCTGCACGCCGCTCCTTGCTGCAACCTGGGCAGAGGGGTGGCGTGAGCTTCCGTTTTGTAGATGCAGAACCCGGAGCTCACAGGAGCGGAGCCTGTCCCGGATCCGGCTGCAGAGCGGGCCTGTGCTCCCGGCACGGTGCCCCGCTCCCACTCTGACAGGCAGAGTCCCTCCTCGCCGAGACCCCACTCAGGCGGCGACCCTGTGCAGCAGGTGGTCTTTTCTGTGCCCTGTGAAAGGACCCCGAATTTATAGCTCTCTGCGGCTTGGTCCTTCCCTTCCCGAGGGGGTCTGCCAGCTCCAGGTTGCGCCTCATCCCAGTCACTGAAGGGGAGGAAGTCACCGCCCTCAGGTTTGTGCTCAGCCACGCACAGTCCGTGTCACAGCAGCCTCGCCTTCGGGTGCTCTGATGTCCCCAGGGGGCCCAGCCCCTCTTGATGAGGGCAGCCCCACAGGGCCATTGTGGCAGACCAGCTTCCTGTCTGCCCAGGTCCGGGTGCCGCCGGATACCAGCCTGCCCAGGGAAGCGGGCTCTCCGATCCACCACCGGGCTGCCTGTGGCATGGACGGGCAGGAAGTGGGCGTCACTGTGTGCTCTGTGCTGGTCACGTTAGGAGGTCGCGTCTCATCCAGGCTTCCCTGTGCCAGTGGTGGGTAGACCCCGGAGGAGTCGGCTGTGCACAGCGCAGCCAGCGCTCGGCGGGGAGGAGGCGTCTTTGCCTGCCCGCCTTTGACAACCAAGTTCCACGCGCTTGTTGGAGCTAAGGCAGCATCCTTACTGGTCCTTTTAAATGAGGAAGGTGACTTTGAACCCCCCTCAGTGGAGGGTGCAGGAAGACACACCTAGAGAGCAGCCCAGTCTACCTTGGCCCCAGCGGAGGCAGAGGAGAGCACGGCCCGCCCGCTGCCTCTGTGCTGCTGTCCTCAGCGCAGGGCCGGGATCCTTGGTTTTTGGACTGGCTGGGGTCTCCAGTCAAGCCCCCGACTTTGGAGTTGTTTGAAAATACAAAATAAGCTCTCCAGAACTGTCCTTGCCACTTTTCCCTGGTGTCCGAATCTCGGCTCTGCCTGGCAGGTGCTCGTGGCCCTGTGACGGGACCCAAGGGGAGGCACCCGCTCAGGATGGTGACTTGGATCTTTATCCCCGCTTCGCCTGCCACACAGGGACTTCGGTTTCTTTTCTTCCAGCTCTCGCTAACGCTTGAACTGCCCTTAGTGTGCGTGCAGCCAGCTCTGTACTGAATTTCTTAGTGCGTCCCCGGGCAAGGGCACATAACAGCGCCTTCCCTGCAAACATGGCTCCCACATGTGTAGAGCATAGCCTCGCACCTGGCGCTCCCCAGCTGCCTGGCTAGGGGAGAGGCGCTGCAGGATTTCGGGCTGCCTGACCCAGACTTGCTGTGGGAGTGTCACCTGCGGGATCAGGACACAGAGGTGGACGGGCACGGGAGATAGGGCTTCCGCTACAACCCGCCTTCATGGCCAGGTGTCTGTGCACGGCTGTTCCGAACAGCCGCTTCTCCCAGGATCCTCTGGAGTCTTCAGAACGGCCTGGCTCTGCAGGCGGGGCTCAGATCACTAACACCGAGAGGCGGGAACACAGTATGTGGGTGCCCCTGATGAGTCCTAGGGCTCCGCACCTGCCTCCAGAGAAGGTGCCTGCGAGGATGAGGTCACTGGGATGTGACAGCTGAGCTCTTTGTTCTCTGAAGTCTCACCTCCTGCTCCGTGCGAGCCCTGCTTGCTGTTGTCTGCTGGGAGGTCTCTGTGGGCGCTGTCACGCTGTGCACGCGAGAGAGCCTGCCCGTGTGTGCAGGCAGCTCCACCCAGGGGTAGCAGCGAGGTGTCGGATGGCGGCAGTGGCAAGGGCTGAGTTTCCCAGAGGGTTGTTGGGGGAGGGTGCATGCAGTTGAATCTGAGCCCTTTCCGCCCTCCCCCCAGGGATTGTCTCTAGCTTCTCAGCCGGAAAGGGGGGGGGAGGGTGGCGTTGCTGTGTTTCTTACACACCCCGTGGGCGCATTACAAGTCCCACCCCAGCGGCTCAGCCTGGCAGTCTGAGGGCCACGTGTTCTATCCATTCCTTCATTCGACAAATGCTGCAGACACCTACTGTGTGTCGGCCACTAGTGACACGGCCGCTCTGGCTGGTGTGAGAGGCAGCAATCCGGTGGCATCTGCTGTGAAATGCGCCATGAACCAGACCTCTCAGCACCCCCCTACCCCTCTACCCTCCCTACCCCCACCCACCCCCATGAATAACCTCAGCAGCCCCGGTCTTCACAAGACCTAGCAGCTGCAGGCCCCGGCCCTCTGTGGGCCCTGCCCATGCACACAGCCCGCCCCTCCTGGTGGAGGGCTCATCTCCTGCCCTGTCCCCTGGACAGCTGGGCGCTGCCCTCCTGGACCCCGGGCCCCTTGCCCGTCCTGTGCCCCTGTGTGGAGGGCTCCTCGCCGTCTCACAGAGCTCATCCATATTCCAGACAGGCAGCCCCTTGCCACCCCCTTCTCAGTCCTCCACGGCCCGGGTGCCGTCTCCTGGCGGCGTGAGCCCCATGGGCCTCTCTAGTGCCTGACAATAGTAGGGGTTCAGTAAAGGTCTGTGAATGATAAAGCCCCCAGTAGCCCTGACCCCCGTGAGGAGAGCTCAGAAGGAGAGGAATGAGGGGAAGGCGGCTGCTGTGTGAGCAGGGCTGGGGGAGCTGCGTTTAGCTGGGCGCAGAGGGGGGCGGGGGCAGTGTAGGGGGGCAGTGGTGCGAAGTCCCGGAGGGTGTCCCAGAACTGGAAGAAGACAGCAGAGCTGGGCTGAGGGTGGACAGCCGTGCCCCTCAAGTGCCTGGAAATCCGGGGGCTCTGCAGCCAGGGGCCCAGCACCCCAGTGTGCTCAGTAAAACAGGCTTTAGTTGTTAAAGCCGTTCGAGGCTCACGGCGGTGCTGAGCGGAAAGTAGAGAGTTCCCATCGACCCCTGCTCCCCCCCCCCCCAGGCCTGTCCCCTGTCACCTTCTCCACCAGAAGCCCCGTCGGTGACGCCAGTGAACCTGCACTGCCATATCTTTGCCGCCCCAAGCCCACAGCTGGGGCCTCCTCTTGGGGTCCATTCGCTCGGCGTGTGCCCGCATGTCACACCGAGTGGTCTCGCTGCCCCGCTGCTGGGAGAGGGGCCCCCGCAGCTCGCCCCGGTGCGGAACCAGGCCGCCGCTCTCTGTCCGCAGTGCTGGCCTACATGCAGCTGCTCGAGGACTACTCGGAGCCGCAGCCGTCCGTGTTCTACCAGACGCCGCAGAGCGAGCACGTGTACCAGCAGAAGAACAGGCTGCTCATGGAGGTGTACGGCTTCAGCGACTCCTTCAGCGGCGCCGACCCGCCCGACCTGGCGCCGCCCCCCGCCCCCCCGCCCCAGCAGCGGCAGCTGGTAAGCGGCCCCTCCAGCCCCCTCCCTGCCTCCAGGAACCAGACGCTCCTCCTCCTCCTCCTCCTCTGGGCTGGCGGGGAACCCGCCATCTCCCACGTGAGGCTCTCACTTCCCCTCAGCAGCTCCCCTGCAGCCTGTCTCCTGCCCCCCACCTGGGGTGGGGGTTCCTTTCTTCCCCGAGCAGCCCCTGCAGCTGGGACTGGCTGGGACTCAATGTTTGCTCGCTCTGCTGACAGTCTCTTGCCTTCCTCTCTCTCTTCTTTGGCTCCAGTATAGACTCCCAGGAAAAAGGGACTCGGAGCACAGGGCCGGGTCTTTGGAGGGCCATCTGCGGCCCTGACTTACATAATGGGCCTCACGAGACAGACTGGCCCTCCCAGTGACCGGGTGGCTTTAACAGAGCCACGCTGTCGGGCGTGGCACCTTCCTCCTCTAAGAGCGCCTGTGTGAGGCTCCACGCAGGCCACGGACCCCGCTCCGCACGGGCAGGCTGTCCTGGCCGGCGCTGGGCCAGGAGGAGAGCACATGGCAGTGCCTGCTCGTGCCTCCAACCTTCTTCTCCGAGCTGCCAGGTTACTAGCCAAGCAGGCGCCGGTCAGGTGCCGGGACCCACGCATCCTGCCCAGCCCTGCTGTCCGGAAGAGCACCCGCAAAGGGCGTTCTGGGTCTTTCAGAGCTGCACGTGCTGCTTGGCCCATATGCCGGCCTGTCTAGTAGTGTTTTAACAAAGCGGGGGCCGGGGTGACCAGCTGGCCATCCTCTGTCCATTGCCAGAGGCCCTATGGTGCTGCCCTGACTTTTCTGGGCGGCAGCTGCCAACGGTCGGACAGAGGTCCCCGGGTCACTCCTCCCAGCCACCTGGGGCTCGGCAGTTCTGTGCTCGGGGCTCGAACCCACACCCAGCCCTGGAAGTCCCCGGCCTTCCCAGTTTAGGAGGCTCAGGGCAGGCCAGACAGAACCACAGCCAGCATTATGGGAAGCAGCCAGTCTACTGGAGGCAAGGCCCAGCTTGGGGTCGGGAGTCCTGGGTTCCAGTCCTGCCATTCACTAGCCACGATCACAGGTTGGGCTCAGAGCCCCAGTTCTTTGCTGTTCTGCCCGCCCCACGGTGCCTGAACATGCGAGAACATGAATGTGAATTGCTCTGAAAACCTTCCAGGAAGGGATTGTCTCCACGGAAACAAGCACTGCCCGGAGACCCCTCACCTAAATGTTTCCTTAGACGCCTGGGCCAGATGTCAGTGAGACTTGAACCCCGGCCCTCGGCAGTGTCCACAGGTGCCGGCATCTTCCTTGGGCATCCTCTCTGTACCGGAGGGCCGTAGGCCTCCGAGGCTTGGGGTCAGCCCCTAATGAGCACGCTAGGAGCCAGCCTGTCCGAGAGCTCCCCAACCTCGTCACGCTGGCAGGGCGTCAGGAGGCAGCCCCGAGAGAGCCTGGCAGGGCCCGGGAGCTGGGGAGTCTCCACGAGAGCACCTCCACACACAGGGCTTTTGTGTGCTTTCACACGACCCTCCCCCACCCATCACCCCACTTCCAGTAACCTGAGGCTGAGAGCTGGAGACTTCCGCATAGCCCACCGCTAGAAGCCGAAAGTTGGGGACAGCTCCAGGCACCCTGTGTGGCGCCCTCTGCAGGCTGCTCGGCACTCCCTCTCTCAAATGCAGACTCAAGTGTAACCCCCTTTACCAGCAAAAATGGGGGTAGTAAGTACTCGGGCCTGTTGGCACACGTCTGCTGTGGAAGGCACAGTTCTGAGTGCTTCATCCTGCGAGGTGTGACCCTTCTTTCCAGAGGAAAAGTCTGAGGCCCAGGAAGCTCTGGATAATGCCGAGGCCTTCCTCAAAGGCAGGGCCCGGACCCCAACCCAGGCAGCCTCGCCCTTGATCTGCCCTCCGCTGAGGTGTGAAGACCGTGGTCTACACCCCCAAGGAGGGCTGGGGCCCTGAGAAAGCGGGACTCAAACCACTAGGCCTCTCTGCCCCTCGCCACCCTTCCAGGGACACAGTGTGTGACCGTCCGCTTTAAATCTGTCATAAGGGAGTGAAGGGGGCCCAGGAGCCTCGAAGCTGTCTCTGACCCCCAAACTGAGCCAAGGAGCCATCCCTCTCCAGAAGGTCCGAGCGCAGGGGGGTTGCAGCGTGCTGGGCCTGGGTCATACCTGCCTGACTGTTCTCTGCTTCTCTCCCTCCTCCCGCCTTCCCTCTCGCCCCTCCGCCCAGCAGGCCTCTTACGCTGCTTCTTCCTTCTCCTCTGTCTCCTACTGTGTCCAGCAAACTAAAGTGGCCTTCACCCCCGAGGACAGCAGTGCCACTCAGGGCATCAGTGTGTCCGTCTCTAACTCCTTTCTCAGCCGGCATGGCAACTTGCCTGTGCCCTCGGTGAGTGCTCCCTGCCGCTCTCGGCGCGGCACCTGGTGGTGTGAGCTTCCGTTTGTAGCCTGTGCCCTCCGATGTGTGTGCCGCTGCTCGCCGCTGCCTGTGCCCTTCTGCAGGTGCCCTCACCGGATGGGGTAGGGCATCCGGGATGGTCTCTGTGCTGGAGGACCGTGTGAATGGGGAGGGGTGCGGGGGGGTGCAGGGGGGATGGTGGCGCCATTCGTGTCACTCAGCATCGCCTGCAGGGACATCTGGCCTTTTTGTGCAGACCTCCCTTGGCCAGCCCTGCACGCGCCCTGTGGCCCCACGGGCATATGCCTCCCAAAGGGAGCAAAGCCCAGGAGAGCGGGCGCTGCCAGGGCAGGGAAGCGTTGCAGTTGGAGGCTGTGTCCGTCAGCTTTGCTGGGTAACAAACTACCCCAAACGTCGTGGCTTCCAGCAGCAGCGACCGTTTCTCATTGCTCAGAACACAGGTTGGCAGGGCGACAGTGCTGATCTGGCCCGGGCTGGCTTTGGCTGGACTTGCTCGCATCCCCGGAGCCTCAGCTGGGACAGCTGGCTGCCCGCCATCCACGCCAGCCTCCGCCTCCGCAGGCCGGCCGGGGCTTGCTCAGGCAGCTGGCAGGCTTCCCGGGGAGCAAACGGGAGCTGGGGGTATCTTAAGGCCGGGCTCAGAATTGGCCCGCCGCCACTTCCCCTGCATTCTCTCGGGGCAGCCACGAGGCCGGCCCGGATTCCCGGAACGGGGAGGTGGCTGTGCCTCTGGGTGGCAGTTGCTGGCAGAGGGGATATTTGCAGCCATTTTTTAAAATAGCATCCAGTATCCTTCCGAAACTTCGGGACACCGGCTCCTCAGGAAGCATAGTGTTTTCTTTCACTGGACTCTGCATCTGTCCAAACCCCAAACAGCCGCCGTTCCCCTTTAAGCTGTGTCCGTGAAATGGGGGGCGGGGGGCTGGGGGCTAGGACAGACTTAGGGAAGGAGCCACGTGCGGGTCCCTGCAGTCAGCGGGTCCCTGCGCGCTTTGTGCATCCTCCCGGCCTCAGTCCCTCCCTACGTGAGCATTGAGCACAGTCGCAGGAAACTGCCAGGCGCGCAGTGAGCTTCGGAAGAGCTTTCTGCTGCGCTGGTGCTCAGAGCTGGGCTAATGCCCGAACCTGCTGAAGCGCCCGCTCCTCTAAATGCAGAGCCCCAGGCCTTTCAGAGACCTAGCCCAGCTCGGGGTCCGGTGTGGCGCCTCCCAGGCTGCTTTGCTGGGCCCCATCCAGGGCCTGTTGTGAAGACCGTGGGTGCATTCTTCCTCTGGGTGCTGGGGCCCATCTCGCAGAGCCCTCCACATCCCTGCACTTGCCATGGAGAGGGGACCCCCCGCCCCCGGCCTGGCCTGTGCACAGACGCCCTCTGTTTCTGTAGCAGGCGCTCTGGCAGGCTCCTTTCACAGACCGTGCAAAACTTGGCTCCCAGACAGTCCCAGCTCTTGACTGTATGTCCCTCCATGAACAGAAAGGGAGTGTGAATTAGCCTAAGAGTGTCTACAATGTCCCTTCTGAGCATTACGGGGCTGTCAATGCCCCGGACTGTTGCTGGAGCGTGGCAGAAAATAGGAGGGTGTTTTAAGTGGGGGTCCGAGGGAGGCTGGGGCCCCCAGCACCAGATATACTAGGTGCCCCGTACCAGCTCCACCGAGGGGCCCAAGGGAGTGAGCTCAGGAAGGCGTTTGTTTCGTGGAAGGAAGCCCGCCCCCGCTCCAGGCGCCAGAGCCGTGGGTCGTGGCCTGAGTGTGTGGATCACTCTTCAAGTGTCCTCACTGCTCCAAGAGGTACCAGGCAGCAGAGGGCGGGCACTGCTGGCCAAGTGGCCTTTATTCCCAGATTTCTTCAGCCCCTGGCCACCAGTCCCGTGTGGCACTCCAAAGGGCGCCACTTGGAACACAGCGTGGCCCGATCTGAAGGCCGCTCACACTGTCCTTGGCCCAGTGAACTGCCACTTCTACCAGAAGATTCTAACCAGCGAAAACCACTTTGCCAAGGGAAAGTGCAGACCGTAAACCTGTATCGACTGATTTAAATGGAGGTGGGCGCTGGAAACGCATGGCTGTTCCCTCTTCCAGGGACCCCTGAGCACTGCCTGGCGAGGGCCGGGCAGCAGGAAGGGCCCGGAGGCTGCAGGACAGCGCCATCATCCTCGTGGGTTAAAGGGAAAGCACGTGTAATTTTGTACAAGACGCACGGCCGGCATTTGATGAAGAGAGAGGTGTTACAGCCGTTTATCATCACATTGAGAGGTCGCTGCTTCCTTTTGGGCGCAGTCCCAGCTGCTGCTCCCCAAGGCTGTGAGGTTGGGGCCTGGACTTGGAAGCCTGGTGCATCGCTCGGGCAGACCAGCAAGTGGCAGGTGCTCCGCGATGCTCACCCAACCAGAGGCCTTGCTTCGCCCCCAGTCTGAGCCCTGACCACGGAGCCTGCAGGTCTCTCCCGGCCCCGTCTCCCTGCTCCCCGGCCTCTCATCGGAACAAGCACTGCTGACTCTCACAGGACGGCCTCTGTGTCCCATGAATCAGAGGCACTGGCCCCAGGCTGTGGCCAAAACCTCTTTCTTCCTCATTTCCTCTGCTGACCCAAGCGCTTTGGCTGCCAGCTGTCCTGAGTCTTACAAGTACTTCCTGTCTGTTGGGCTCCATGGGGTGTTTGCCCGGAGCCTTAACGCCTTCCTGCCAAATGCCCTGCTTGTGTGGCCAGCAGTGCCCCTCAGTGTGAAGTGTGAAGTCTGAGCTCCATCCCACCTCGACGTGGCCTTGAGGAAGGAGGCGCATGCAGACCAGCACCCTCGGGATTTCCGAGACCCTCAGGGACCACCTAAGCCTCCTGCCTCTTCCATTAATGCTCAAGGCCCTTTGGGGGGGTCCCTGCCCTCGGACCAGCTTCGGACACGGTGCTGCAGGTGACTCCTAACTCCATGACAGTTTGCAGGTGCCGCCTGGTCCTCAGAAAGGTTATGTGGGACATGAGCCCTAAGGCGTCTGTCCACACACTCTTGCCTCGACGCTCATGTTCTCCGGTGGCCTGTCGCCCTGTCAGGCCTTCCTGCCGCTCTGGGATGGAACGCTTGCCCACATGGCAGAGATGCAGACGCTAGAATGGAGAAGCCGCGCCATTTACTCGGAGCCAGCCGAAAGCAAGAGCTAAGGTTAGACCCGGATCTCCATCGTGAGAAAGAGCGTTGAGTTGACATTGACGCAGCGCTGATGTGCAGTCAGTACGGAGACCTGTGTGGGTGAAGTGAGAGGAAAGTCCACACGTCGGTGGCCTTCAGAAGGCCTTGGTGCACGCCCGCACCACCTTCCCTCTCAGCGCGCGTCTCCTGACCTCGGAGGGGCCTCGAGAGACTTGCAGCCAGGGGAGCAGTGGGCAGCGGCAGCTCGTCTCGGGCTGACCCGCTGATCCCGCTGATCCCGCCCCCAAGTCCCCCTTCTCTCTGACTGCTCACCCTCCTGCTGCTTCTGTCCCAAGCCCTTCATTGCCCCTCTGCCCCAGCTTTAACAGACGGGGCCTCAAAACCAAAAGGACAGAAGAGGTCTTCGTGTGCATGCGTGTGCTCCAGGCTCTGAATGGAGCTCTAGGAATAGGTGGAAGTTAGGGCCCCTGCGTGCTGTTCACATCCAAACTGAGGGAAATAGTTCAGTCAGATTTCTGGAAGTGCATGCAGGTCCTTTTTAAAACATAGTCAACACGCTGTAAGGAATTCTGCCGTTGAGGCCAGTCTTCAGTGACTGCAGAGCGCCCTCCAGTGTGATGGAGACTTTTGCACAAAGACAATGAGCCGTGAGACCTCTGGCCAAAATGTCATGTTTTCAAGGAAGATCTTGTGATTCAGGTTGCAGAACTCTGTCAGATGAGAAGAAAAGTGCTAGGTCTCTACTCTGACCTGTCCCACTACCTGAAATTCTCCCGTGCAAACGCATTTTGTCCTCTTACATCCTTTATTGTAAAATCCACGTTAGAATTTCCCAGTGCTTTTAAAAAATAGACTCCAAGAAGCTTATTTAAAAACAGAGAAGATGTGTTTTAACCCACTATGCCTCTGATGCTGCCTTTCTCTGTGGGATGAAGGCAGTGGGCCCACCAGGGCCTCCTGCCAGGCAGAGGGATCTGCAGGTGCTCGCCAGCCTCAGCATCTTTCCTTATGGAGAGGGGAGTTGTCATAAATGAACATCTGGGACCGTGCCCTGCGGCCTCGGGCAGACCCAGGAGATGGCCTTTGCAGACGTGGAGTTAGGACCAGGAAGGAGAGCGGAGACGAAGCCAGCCCTCCTCCTTGCAGCCTGCCCCCTGAGTTACAAGCAATGTCACCAAGGGTCCTTCCTGCTGACCCAGATGGGAGCGATCGCATCCCATCTCTGAGGACCAGGTCCACGCGCCTCTGCAGGCGTCTCTTCCCTGGAGATCAGGGAGGGCTTATGCTATGGCACAAGGGGACTTCTTCCAAGGAAAATAACTCGGGCCCGCACTGTGTGGGCACTCGGGGTCCCCGCCCGAAGGAGGCGTGCTCAGAGCCAGCGGCCAGGGCCGAGCTGCGTCCCGGGGAGAAAGCCCAGCCCACGCTGCACCGCGTCCCCCAGTGTTTCTCACAACTGGCGGGTGAGGACCGAAGCCCAAAGCCGGCCGGCCGGCCAGCAGTTGGTCTGTTTTGCTCAGGAGCCTCCAAAACACGGACTCCAGAAGCCTTGCTTGAGCCGGAGTGTGCAGAGCTGAGCCGTCTCTGCGAACACTTCACGACAGGAAGTCCAGGCGAGGAAGTGGTTGCGTTTCCTGTGATTGGCGGGGTTGGAGGTTCTCTGAAGCTTGGCGCTCAAGTCACTGGGGAGCAGCCGTTGCGAGCCAGGCCCTTTGGCCTTGTGGCTCCGGCCCTCGCTGCTGGCACAGCCTGGCCCGCTCGGACGCCCCCCGTCTTCCTTCTCTTCAGAGGAACCCTGTGGCACGTTGAGGGTCAGGGCCTCCCATTAAAGATCTGCTTTCTTGCCAGCAGCACAACACAGGGCGCGCCCCTGGTCATTTTTCACGCCGGGGCTTGAATGGGAAGGAAGTGTCCAGGAAAACCTGGCTTTTTAGGATGTGAGTGACCACATGCCCGCTGCCTTTGCACGCTGGTCATCGCAGAAACTCAGCCAGGAGGGCTCGCGTGGCCAGGAGGCGGGGTCCCCAGAGCTGTGGCTGGCAGTCGGGGACTGTGCGTGCTCAGGCCACTCGCTGAGCGAGCCTTCCCTGCCACCTGCTGCTTCCTCTTTGTCCTCAGGCCCAGAACCGCCCCTCGTGGGGTTGAATGAGATGGTTCCTGCAGAGCCTCGGGCACCCATCTGACCACCAGCAAGGGGAGCTGTCCTCATCAGCATGAGCTAGTCCGTGTGGCCCTCTGAGGGACTGTGATGGGGGTCAGGGGGACTCTCCTAATGGCACTCCTTCCCGAGAACTAGCTCTGGCGCTCCCAGCTCTGCAGAAACCTCCGGTCCAGACAGGCCGCCACCTCTGGTTATGGACCCTCAGCCCCGCCAGTCTTCTCGGCTATAAATAAAACTGCCGCGGAGGCGGCCGTTCCGACAGAGGCCGGGCCGGGCACCAGCCAGACCCTAAAATAAACGCGGGGCTCTGCTGAGGCGATGTTTCTGTCCAGGGCCAGCCCCGCCTCCCCCTGCTCGCATAACTAAATAGGATGGTGCAGGGCCTGGGAATACTCCGGGCGGGACCAGACTTGTAGGAATGGTTTGATGCTGAGCCCCAGAGCGGCCCCTGCATCTCCCCGCCCCCAAAGGTGCTCCTCCTGCTTGGCTCCTGTCCTAACAGGACTGCATAGCTAGAATACCAGAGCTGCTCCGAGCCCGGGGGAGGGGTGGAGGGCGGGCAGGAGGTGGGCGCTGAGGCCTGGAGGTGCCCCACCTCCTCCCTTCCTCTTGGTGGCTGGCCCTCCCCTGCAGTGCCCACCCTGGTGTGGCTGGAGCCTCCTCCCCCAGCTGCCTCTGCGGGCCTGCACCTGGCGGCGCCTGATGCTGTCTGCGACCCCCCCTCCCCCCAAAAACTGAGACCCCGTGAGTCAGGCAGCGTTCCAGGCGCGGTCCCTCGGTCCTCCCGCATCCGTACCTCTGCGTGGCCCCTTCCGAACGCCTCAGCTCTGCGGCGTGCAGTGGTTCCCAGGGTGGTGTTGGGAGGGCGGGGAGGACAGTGCGAGGGTCAGGTGTTGTCACGGGCCAGGCCGTGCTCAGCACTCACAGGGCGTCACTGTTAAATCGCCCCCCAGAGCTGGGGCAGAAGTGCCATTGTTTCACCCAGGTCCGTGTGGCTTGAAAGGGTGCCTGTCCCAGCCCCCAGAGAAGGCCCCAGGGGTGTGTAAGCCGCCACCCAGAGCTTGCCACATGAGACCTGTAATAGGCCACGTGGTCCGTCAGGAAGCGTGGTGCATGGTGATCACACAGTGATTGTCGTGTCCCTGTAAGTCCCGGCTCGCGTGGCAGGGCCTGCTTGGTGCTCTGCTCGGGGGGCTCGCAGGGGCGGAGTCAGGGAGGACTGCGGGGGCTCCGGCAAGAGCGGGCCTTTCTGTCCCGGTCCATTCCGGCTGCTGTTGGTTAACAAAACACCACAGACGGGTGGCTATCGGCAACAGAAACGTGTTTCTCACAGTTTGGGAGCTACAGGCCCACGATGGGGGTGCCAGCCTGGCTGGTGGGGACCCTCCACGCCCCAGGCTTTCCATTGTATTCTCAGGGGGCAGAAGGGCCGGCCTCCGAGCCTTTTTTTTTTTTATTGATTTTAGGACGATCAGTCATTTTGTTGTCCCACTTATTTATGCATTCGTTGGTGGATTCTTGTCTGTGCCATGACCGGGGATCACACCCACAATGTTGGTGTATCAGGGTGACCCTCTAGCCCACGGCACGACCCGGCCAGGGCTCCCTGGAACTCCTGGAGGGCGCTGTGGCCACTCAGGTCGAGAGCCGCTGGGCTGGGCTGGGTGCGGAGTGTTTGGCTTTCAAGGGCTAAATCCGAAGAGGCTTATCCGAAGGTTCGAAGTGAGCCAGGGTGGCCGGTGTCTGACTGCATGTTGAGCTTGGCCACCAGGTCCTGAAATCAGGAGGCACAGGGGGTGTGACTGCCTTACAGAGCGGGGCCTGCTCTCCTTGGGGTCCTGCCCTGGAGACCCTGAGGACAGCGCCTCTCACGGGAAGAAGGCGGGGGTGCGGAGGAGGACGGGGGGACTAGGCCAGAGGACCCCGGGGCCTCCACGGAATTCCTGCGAGCAGCCTGTCAGAGCTCCGCTGCCTTAATCTAATCTCTCTCTCTCTCTCTCTCTCTCTCTCTTGTCTGTTTTCTTCTTCCCTCTCCTCGTTGTGTTCGTCTTCGCTGGACCCTCTAGTACAAGTCTGTGTTTAGGTCCTACTCCCAGGATTTCGTGCCTCACAACCAAGCTTCCGCACAACCTTTCCTCCCGTCTACCTCCTCTTCCTCTCCACACTTCCCGCCTGTCCGCCCGTCTCCGAGCTCGCCCGCCGCGGCCAGCCTGCCTCCCAGCGCCGCGGACGGGCCTCTTGCGTCTTCTCAGGAGAGCGCCTCTCATGGGGACACTGTCTGCCTTCCCTCCGAAACCTCTCTCCCTGCCTCGCCCCAGACGCCTTCGGTGAGAACCCCGCACACCGTGCGGCCTGCGTGTGTGAGAGAGCGGGTCACTGCTCGGAAGCCGCGTCCGCGCACGCTCAGGTGTGGGCAGCCATGCCGCAGAGACCCCCCCGCGGGCTCGGGGTTCCGCACGTGGGTCTGCGCCCGAGAGGTGGTCCGTGATGGTGAGCACGAGGCAGAGGACGTGGCTCGTTTTCTGTTTGGTGATGAGAGCCTCTGGTTGTGTGCAGCGCCTAATGCAGGGCCTACTGTCCTGCGCTGGCCACGGGCTGCGCCCCTCCTTTGGGCAGGCAGGTGGGGCCGAGCACACACAGGCAGGGCATCTGCACAGCTGCCTCTGTCCCTCCATTATTCCTCCCCCACGCCGGGACCCTGCTGTCCCCCCACGGCGGAGTGGGGCAGGTGCGTTTCTGCGGGCAGGGAAGGGCCCTGGGCCTCTTGGGAGAAGATGCCGCAGGAGGCGGGTGACCCCTGGCACCCCGGCACGAGGTGGCCAGGCAGCTTGGCGCTCTGACCTGGGTGTGCTGCCGCCGTCTCCTCTCTCCGTGGAAGGAGCGCCCCGGATGGGCGCCCGCAGGCTGCCCGCGGGCCGGAGGCCGGCTGGAGGCCGCCACCCGTGTTTCCTCTCGTCCTTCTCCCCAGAGCGAACACGCCAGTGCGGAGGCTGGTGGGGGCGAGTACGTCAGTCTGTGCTCCTCCGGCCCGAGCCGCGCGGAGCTGGCTCGCTGTCGAGGAGTAAGTAGCCTCGGGCTGGCTGGCCCCGCTTCTGGCTGGCTGAGCCTCTCGGTCGCTCGCAGGCCGGGCCCCGGGGGAGAGGACGTGGCTGCTGAGTAGGTCTTCCCGTGGCTTCCGCTTCTGTGCATGCGGCGCTCCTGGAGCCGGCCGGCGGCTCCGGAAGCTGGGGCAGCCTGCTGATGGCCTGGCCACGCACCGCGTGCTCCTGGACTTCCTTCCGTCCCATCTTCTAGTGTGGAGGCCCGCCCTCCATCCCGCTCCCACACGGAGCCTTCTCTCCATCACCCCCTCTTCCTGCCCGGCACCCCCTGCACCCCTTTGCCAGTTGCTCCCCAGCAGTGGAGAGTCTGGCAGGTAGCCCCGCTGTGCCTTTGCGCACTTCCCTCCTGAGGACCCCCTAACACGGCCACGTTTGACTGCTGTCCCCGCTCCAGTCGGGCCAGGCCCAGCCGTTCCGTCGGGGAGTCAGCTTCCAGGTTTTGCTGCAGCAAAACATGAGCAAGTTCAAAGCCTCCAAAGTAACTCCCCAAAGTGGTACCCACAGGGTCCTAGGTGTCCGCACAGCCTGCCCTGCTGAGAGTTAGCAAATGCTGAGAGTACTGTGGGGTTTCAGTGTGGTGGGAACTGACCCCGGGTGGGGGAGCTTAGCTGTGTCTCCCCTGGAGTTCCCACCTCGCCTATGGCCCCTGGTGCCCCACTCCCCGCCCCTGGCATCATCCTGGGCTGCCCTCCAGAACCTGCCCCTCCGCCTGGTGCATGTTCCATGCCGCCCGCCGCCCTGGGAGCCCTCTCCATGACACTGTCCCACCGGTTCTTGCTGCCGTTCCGGGCTGGCCTTGGTGGCAGAGGGGGTTGCCGAGTGCTGTGTTGTCTCTGAGCGGGATGGGCGGGTCCCTGGCAGGAATGAGGCTGCTGGGGAGGCTGGCGCTCGCACATGGGAGCAGCTAGACCCGTGGAGCCAGCCCTGGAGCCACGGAGCTCTCGGTCCTGAGCACGGTCTCTAGCCAGTGCTGCCCACCCTCAGGGCACAGTGGCTAAGGACACGGCGTGGGAGGAGAGAGCCTGGGGGAGAGTCGCTGCAGCCGTCTAGCTGTGTGGTCTCGGGCAGGCCCTGCATTGTCCCGTCCACTGGGGGACAGGGCTCGGGTGGCACAGAGCTGGCTGAGCTTTGTGAGCGGCATCGGCTGGGTCATCCTTTCTTCCACACATGGTGGCGATGGCTTCATCTCGGTTGGCAGCTGGCATGTGTTGTGAGCAGTAGCACCTGCACTGTCCCAGGGGCAAGGTGGTAGTTGAGAGGCCTGTGATGTGTGTAATGAGCCGCGTTCCTGGGTAGCTGGCTCACGTCTGGACCCTCCCTAGGAGCCTGCACGCTAAGCCACCTGCAGGCAGGAATGCTGGGAAGCAGATCGGCCCCCGTGGGCGCCGGTCAAACCCAGCGCTGACTTCTCTTTCCAGGAATCGCCAGCTGTGAGAGATGGGCATCCCAGAGACCCCTCCTCGGCCGGCGGTGCCCCCGGGAAGGAAGGCGGAGACGGAGACAGGTAGGAAGTGATCGCAGGGCCCCAAGTCCACTGGCCGGAGGCTGCAGCGACTCACACCCAGGCTCTGCCTCCCAACTATGTCCTTAGCCATGTGCCCGGGGGTGGGCAGCTGAACTGCTTTCTTCCTGTGTGACTGTTTCACATGCTCAGGGGAGAGAGCACGAAAGTACAGAAAAGCGCAGGAAAACTTGCAGATAACCCACCCTCAAGGCCTTCGTTCTGTCCTGCAGTTGGCCATTGCTTATTGGTCACCTGCACCCCGTCACCCACCTTCCTGACTGCCATGGTGGGCTTTCAGGTCCCAGGCAACGTCCTCAACCTCGTCCAAGTTCAGGTGCAGTGAGGGAATTAAAAACATCCCTCCAGGTTTTTACTGTTTATAGATACACTGTATAGAGTGAATTTTTAAACCACTTGAGAGTAAGTTATGGAGTGACTCTCAGCTCCTAAATACTCCGCATGCCTCCCGGAAATGTTAAATGCCTACCTGATGACAGTATGTCACACCTAAGAAAATAATACCCTTCCTCATAGCAGCAGACCACCTGACAGGTCCCTGACTCTCCCTGAATGTCTTGTATGGCTCATTTTTTTGGAACTGAGATCAGTCAGGAGTCATCGTTGCATTTAGTTGTATGTCCCTTTCCCCTCTTGTTGCATTTCAGTGTTAGTGTCAGGCAGGTCTGACCAGGTCTGAAACGGTAGGAGATTCCTCTAGTATGTTCTTCCTGGTAAACTGAGCAGGGCCTGCACCCGCAGCTTCATGGTGGCACCTCTGTGGAATGGTCCATGCATAGGATGGGCAAAACGAGGCTTACAGTTAATGAATACATGAAACACAGTTTATTCTTGTATTGTTATGTATTAATTACTAGAGGCCTGGTACCTGAAATTCGTGCACTGGGGAGGGGCAGTGTCTACGGGCCTAAGCCGGCAGGCAGACATCCTGCTCACAGTCTGGGACCCCTAGCTCCTTACCACCCGCCTGCTCACTGCTCTGTACCACTCAGCTCAGTGCTCCTCAGCACTCAGCTCAGTGCTCCTCAGCACTCAGCATAGTGCTCCTCAGCACTCAGCTCAGTGCTCCTCAGCACTCAGCGCAGTGCTCCTCAGCACTCCGCGGAGGCAGGAGAGGCTCCCACCTGCTGCCTCTGCACTCGTCAGCTGTGAGCCCGACTTCTGGCTGAGCGGCCCTCCCCCTGTGGGAGCACACTGACCACCAGGGGCAGCTCCTGCATTGGGCTGGTGGTCAGTGCGCGTCCTAGTGACGGGTCGTTCTGGTTGTTCCTTCATAACAATCTCTTAGGCTTTTATGATATAGACTAGAGGCCTGATACATGGAACTCATACAAGAGCAGGCCTTCACAGCCCGGCTGCCTCTGCCTTCCTGGCCCCGGCTTTGTCTGAAAGGTCATCTGAAAGGTCGTGGACAGTCATTCCGCTGTCCAGCCGTTCAGTCGATTTGCATATTATGCTCTTAGCCACTGTTCTGTGTCCAGAGTCTGAGTCACCTGCCAGCTGGGTCCTGGGTGTTGAGTAAAGGGTGGAGGGTTTTCTGGCTTAACACCTAGTGGCAGCGTGTGTCTCTGCCACACGACAGCTGCTCATGGGTCCATCCAGCTCGTGGGGCCGGAAGGTGCTGTTTCTTAGAGGCCCGATGGCCTTGGAAAGGAAGTAAAGGCGTCACATTGGTTAGAAACATTGCTGGGCTGTTGTCCTCCTTCCATAGAAGCCATCCCACAGACGATCTTGACAGAGAGGCGTGACAGGGTTCTTCCCTCTGGCCCATCCGTGCTGGCAGAGTTCTGTCCTCGGCACTCAGGGTAAAAAATGTGGCCTGTGACCACAAGGGCAGCCAGTGCCCCAGGATCCATCCCGAGAACCCTAAGTGTAAATTGGGAATAAGGGAGAGAACTCGGGGGAAGTAAGGCATCTGTAGATCCAGTGCCATGTCCCCCGAATGTTTCCCAGCCACCCAGTTGCTCCCCTGTTGGGAGGGTCTCTCCTCCCCTTCCACTGGCCCCCTCCTGCTCGGCTCTTCAGTCTCGGCTTGTCTGCCCCATCCTCAGGGCCTTTCCCTGCCTTTGAGACTAGGCTGGGGCCCTCCTTGTTTTTTATTTCTTTTGTAAATATATTTTTACTGATTTCAAGAGGAAGGGAGAGGGAGAGCAAGAGGTAGAAACATCAATGATAGGAGAGAATCATGGATTGGCTGCTTCCTGCACGGCCCCCACTGAGGATGGAGCCCGAAACTCGGGCATGTGTCCCGACCGGGAATCAAACCATGACTTCCTAGTTCATAGGTCAATGCTCTACTGAGCCACGCTGGCCAGGGGGCCCTGCCTGTTTTAACGTCTGTGTCTCCTGCGAGACCCAGCGCCCCAGAACAAGGGCAGGTCTCCCCCTTTTACGCTTCTGCTCAGTAATGGCCCTGACCCATGAGGTGGCCAATGGCACTGAGGTCACACGAACTCTCGTCCCTCCTGCCTGGCCATTGCTGTTCCTCTCCTTGAGCGCTGACCGCACACAGTGGGCCTTGACAGGAGTAACAGACCAGCACTGAGGGAGATAGACCAGTGGAACCTTCTCCGGCCCCTTGCTCAGCCTTCTGTTCGCAGCTGGGTCACCCAGAGAGAGCAGGAATGTCCCTCGGTGGCCTGGCTCCTGAGGGCGGCGCGCGGAGGTCTGGCTGCTCCCTGTGGCCGTGCTCGGCGCTTGCTCAGGGCGATCCCCACGGCCACGCGGCACAGCTTCTTCCCCTCCAGACCTCGGGGCCAGGCCCGGTGGCACCTGCAGCACAAACCACTTGTCCCTCAGGGCCCTGAAGTCACCGGATGGTCCCGAGTCGGCGCAGTCAGAGGAGGAAGTGGACGAACTGTCCCTCATCGACCACAATGAAATCATGGCGAGGCTGACGCTCAAGCAAGAGGTGGGTGCCTCGCAGGCCTGGGTGCAGAGTCTGGCCGGTGACGAGGGGCCAGGGTTTTGAGGAGAATGTAACCTTGAGATGCAGCCGACAGAAGGGCCCAAGTGAGGTGGCTGCCGGGCTGTGGGCTCCGTGCACCTCTTCCATCCTGGTTCAGCGCCCCGGTCCCCAGGGGTGCCGCCAGATCCTGGGCAGATGGGTAAGTAACAGGAGGAAGTGTGGCGTCCCTTCTCTGAACATCCGGCCAGTGATCTCGGGAAGGCTAGGGGCCACCTCTGAGCCCCAGATGGATGGTTTGTGAGAACAAAGTTCATGTAAGGTGCTCAGCACAGGACCCTCGTGTTTTTGAGAGAATGACCCAGTTCCAGCCGGCAAGACACGGCTGTTGGGGGTCTCAGATGCCTGCATCCTGAGCTTGTCAGAAGAACTTACTGGCAAAAGCCCCCACGCCTGTCAAATCCAGGGGAGCGACCCTGAGAGAGCTTTGCCCTGCAATGCTGGAGACCCCAAGAATGGCAATAACACGGCCCATCCTGAGGGTGTGGCGATCCTGGGCTCCGACTCGATGCAGCACAAATGCATGCAGTGGGCGGATCCTGCCCTTTGCGCACTGCGGGCAGGCGGGCTGACGGGCACGTGGACAGGGCTTCTCTACAGGAGAAGCGCGGGCTCGGGGCCCTGCCCAGAAAGTTCTACTGAACAGTCAGGTCCTGGGCACAGTCACCCCCACTCTGAGCTGGAAACCCCAGGCACAGTGAGGACGCGAGCCCCAGAGAGTGTGAACCCGGGGGCATGTGTGTCTGCAAGATCCACCCGGGAGCCCCGAGCGAGGCGGTGCTCCTTCTGCCACTGCAAGGCCTTCAGGCGGCCCCGGTGGCGGCTCTCTGGCCTGTGCTCACTGGGAAGAAGGCTGTTTCCTTACCTGGCAGGCGCCACTCCCGGCCCAGTCCTGTCAGCAGTGCCAGGTGTGACATTAATGTCTCAGTGACGCTAGACACTCCCATGAAGGCTCCCGGAAGGACCCAAGACATGACCAGTGCGTCTCCCACCGGGGAGCAGATGCAGACTTGGGGCAGCTTGCTGCCGTGTGGGAACATGAGCAGCTCGAAATAGTCCCGCTGCCTCAGTTATCCTGGAAGAGGCTGGGACAGGCCTGTCTGCCCCCTCCCCCGGGGTCCACTGTCCCCAGTGTGTGAGAGCCGCCCCCTCGCCTCCCTGACCATGGTTGGTGGGCAGGGACAGGTCGAAGGGTGCCATGTCCCCTGACCCAGGTGTGTCTCAGAGCAGCGTGCCCCAGCTGACAGTGTGTGGGCAGCCTCGGGCCATCGCCTCCCAGGGGAGTTCCGCTCGGTGCTTGTCTGCCCTGTGGAGCAGGGGAGGGAGGGGCGTGGCCACACTGGTCTGGGCTGAGGGGGAACTGGGGGGGAGGGACCCACGATCTCTGGCACAGCGTCACTGTGGTGCCATCCCTGCCCGCGTGTGTCTCTGAAACCGGCTTCTCCCAGCTACGCTGTCGTCCTTGCAGGGTGACGACGGGCCCGACGTCCGGGGCGGATCCGGGGACATCCTGCTGGTCCACGCGACTGAGACAGACCGGAAAGGTAGGTTGGGCCTCTGCGTGGCCTCTGTGCGCGTCGGCTGCCTGGACCTGGCGCGTCCTGCTGTGGCCGACACCGGCCTGCCTCCCCGGGCCTCTCCGCCCTCTCCCCAGCCTGAGTGGCTCAGGAGGCGGCGATCCTGGGTCATCGGGGTTTGGCGCCGCCCGGGGAGGCAGCAGGGAAAGCCAGGCCGCTGCTCCACGCCCCCTTGGAGGTGTCCCCCATTGGTGCGAGGTAGCGGTGGCCCCGGCACCCACAGGGTCGGGAGGGCAAGGTCCGGGTGCAGAGCTCCGCTCCACAAACGGAGCCGCCAGTGAAGACGTGCTCCGTGATAAGATAGCTCGCAGGTGGCCTTTAGACCCCCCCCCCGTGTTTGTGTGACGTTTGCAGACGGATGGGGCTGCATTCATGTGCGCCCGGGGCTTCAGCCTTCAGCAGGGGTGCCACCTCCTGGGGACGTGTTCCCGGCCCCTGAGGGTGAGGACCCTCCTGGGGGGCACACCTGCAGGCGGAGAGCTGTCCGTTCATGCTGCATTCTGCCCGGCAGAGAGGAGGCCCGAGGACGGCCTGTGACCTTGTCAGGACGGCGACACCCCTTTTCCTTTACATTTTAAAAACTGTTCTCAGAATGAAGTAACCACAGTGCCATAGCAAGGTGCGGAAGGAGTTCAAACATCCTAGTCTTGAAACCCTGACTCCCTGATTTTGTTTTTGTAGCTACCCCAATCCTTAGAGCAGATGTCTCAAAATGTGATTCTGCAAACAGGCACATTACGCAGGTAGTACACGAACAGTGTTTAACATTGCCGAAAGTTTGAGAAATAGAAAAGGCAGAAATGGCTCCCACCGACGCACCCAGCCGCTGTCCTGTCCTCCGCAGTGTCCCCTGGTGTCCTCTGTCCAGGGCAGAGCCCAGGCCTGAGACAAGTCTGAGTCCCGGCTGTGCCCGTCACAGACCGGGGTAGCCACGGGCACCGCTCCCCTCCTGGGCTCAGCTTCTGAAGAGTTGGCAGTGCCCAGACAGTGTGATCATTGAATGAACGGACACAGAACACATCTGCGCAGCGGGAGTCGCTGGAATGTCCCCTCGGCCTTGGGGACAGCGTGGCTCTGCTCTGCAGGGAGCCCTCCACGCTTCTGCCGACAAGAGGACCAGTTTTCCCTTTTGCCAAAGGAAAGGGCTGCGGGAGCTGGCTCCGGTCCTCCGCTCCGAGCTGCGACTCCACTGTCCTGCCCGGTGCAGCCACTGTGTCCAAGGCCAGAGGGGTCCCGCAGGCAGGGCAGCCAAAGACTTACCGTCCCTGCCTCCTGCCTGGGCGAGGGGGCGAGGAGGCCACGGCCAGCCGGGCTTCTGCTTGTGTTTATTAATGGACAGACTGGGAGGCTCCAGAGCCACCTGTACTGGGACGGATGCTGGGGCCTGGGCCGCAGAGCCAGCTCCACGGGTGGCTTCCTACGGCCGGAGACCACTCTGGTGGCTTCGGACTGGGGGCCCGGCCACTCCCGGCGTGCAGACGTGGCTCCAGTCTCCCAGAGCGGGCGTGTGCCCACCTCTGAACAAGCCCAAACTTGACATAGCGGGTGGGTTTGGGGCCAGGAAGCAGCCTAGCGTGACGCTGTGTTCCCTGCTGTGACTGCAGCCTCGCCTCCCTCAGAACACCTGCTCTTCCAGCTGAACCCCAGTTCCGACCCAGGGGCGGGAGCAGGTGTTCGTTTCCTCTCCTCTGGCCCGGGAGTGTCCGCAAGGGCAAGGGCAGGGGCGGGAGCCAGGTTCGGCCAGGCCTGCACTCCTAGCCCGAAAAGTGGGAGCCACGAGGTTTTCCCACCGCGGGAGCTGGGGGTGAGTGAGAGGAGATGGGAGAAGGTGCCCGTGTCCCAACCAGAACATCTCGGTAGCGTGTGTGCGGGCGCGAGCGCAGCCTCCCGGGGAGAAGCGCGTGCTTCGGAGTCGAATGGGGACTGGAACCCCAGCTGCAGCTCCGAAGAGCGCTGACCTTCACAAGCCCGGCCGGGTTGTCTGTCTGGGAGGGACCTGCATCTAAAACATTTCGCCCCTTTTTGTCAGTGTCAGGGACCGTGTGGCTGGAGGGGGGGAGGCAGCCGCACCTAACGGGGCTGAGCCCTTCAGAGGAAGGGGGTCGTGTGGGAGCTGCCAGCCCAGGTGCCCGACTGCTGGAGGTGGCTCCTCAGGCGGGCCTTGCCCTTCCCTGGCACCCTAGCGTGCCACCACGTATCCCAGCAGCGTGCCACCACGTATCCCAGCAGCGTGCCAGGCTCTGCCTGCTCAGCCTGTCCCCCACTCTCGAATGGAGGCTCCCGGGTTTGTCCTGGGCCAGCCTCCGGAAGGCATTGCCTCTGACTCAGCTCCCGAAGTCGCTGCCAAGGTGGAGGGCTTCTCTCCGGGCCTGAGCTGAGGCCTCTGAGTGGTGGGCTCTGAACTCTGTGCACCGGGTGGGCCTATGGCTGCCCCACTAACCCCGCGCCCTCCCCCAGATCTGGTGCTGTACTGCGAGGCCTTCCTGACCACCTACAGGACCTTCATCACGCCCGAGGAGCTCATCAAGAAGCTGCAGTACCGATATCCTTCCCCCATCGCCACCGGAGCGGCCCGGGCCACGCAGAGCGGCCCTGCATCCGGCTCTGGGCCTCAGCAAGGCTTCCTCTGCCAGCCTCCTCCCTCCTGCCAGAGGGCTGCGGGAGGTGTGCAGTGCCCGGGACAGGCAGGCAGGTGGCAGGTGGTGATGGGCGATTCTGAAACCATTAGAATTGGCGCCCTGAGGGCAGGAACAGGGAGGCCCCACAGAGACCCAGCAAGTGGCACCTGCAGCTTCTGAGCTGAGTCCCAGGGCGATGGGGTGATGGTTGCAAATGACAGCCTGGGGCAGGCATGGCCACTCGGCCAGTGGCAGACATGGCCGGGGACCACTGCACAGCCAGGACAGAATGGGCTCCTCCCCTCCATGTCTGCCCGAGAACCACCTTTCCCGGGACCACTGCCTGCAGTCCTGGCCCAGAGGAGCCCAGCCCAGGGTCCCCTGCCTTTCGGCCACGTCCTCAGGTCACAGCCTGTGACTGCCATCTGCTGGACAGTGCTGTCACTCGGGGTAGGAAGTCTGGGTTCCAGCTCTCCCTTCCATCCTGTGCCTGAGGCTTCCCTGCGCCTCTGTCTCCCACAGCCTGCCTTCCTCTCTCCCCGGGCCCTTGCCCCAGGTCCCGGCCTCGGCCCCGGAGTGGACCGTGCAGTCCACAGAGACGGGCTCTCTCAGCCTCACACATCCAGTTGCTCGCAGGCTGAGCAGCCAGTAGTCGTGACTCCCGCTGGCTGCGCGCTCGCTGGTGCGGGGCGGGCTGCTTCCCGACACTCGGGGTCACCAGGCAGCGGCAGGCGGAGCAGAGAGGGTCTGCAGGGGATGCAGAAACGTGGCCCTCAAAGCGGAAAGCGTAGCCTCAGGAGCTGCTGGAGGTGGTTGGGTGTTGGAAGGGCCGCTGGAGGAGGTGGCGTGAGGGGTTCGGGGGTGGAGGGGAGAGGGGCCGGGGAGATGTTCTCAGGCTCTGGGGAGACAGGGGAACTCGTGGCCAGAGTGCAGGAGACACCTCTGGGCTCTGCACCTCCCCAGCCCGGGGCTCAGGCGTCTGCTTGTGACCACTGTCCTCTGCTGAGGCCCAGCGAGGCAGCCCCTGGGCAGGAACTGAGTTGACCCCACAGAAAGGTGGCCCAGCCGGGAGAGGGCGTGGCTAAGGGCAGTCTGAGGTCTGCACCGGCCTCTGCCCACCACCCTGCTCTGCCCACGCGGGCAGTGCCTCACCCCGGCACCGGTAGCCCTCAGTGCGTGGCAGCTGGCCAGGGCGGCCCTTCCGCTCGTGTCCCGGTCCCTCCGTGTGAGAATGGCTGTTTCTTTAACCCGCGCTCCACATACGAGAAGTTCTCCCCCTTCGCCGACACGTTCAAGAAGCGCGTCAGCAAGAACACGTTCTTCGTGCTGGTGCGGGTGGTGGACGAGCTGTGGTGAGTGCTCTGCCCTTGGACCGCGGGCACAGGGCGGCTTCCCCCTCGCTCGCCATCCCGTCACGTCCCGCCTGTTCTGAAGCGGCCCGTCCCGCAGGCTGGCCCGGGCCCTGCCCCGGTTTCCGAGGGGCCAGGCTCTGCCCTCCTTGCACCGGGGCTGCCGTTCTGCCATTGGCAGCACCCGTCACGCTGGCCCTCTCAGCTGGGAAGGAAGTGCCAGGCCCTGCCTACCCGGTGCTTCCCTCCTGCTAGTGCCCAGCCTGGCCTGTGCCCCCAGCTGTGGCGAGCACCGGGCGTGGGAGGTGCCGGGCGTCCTGTGGCAGCTAATCGGGCCGGGACGGCTAGGAGTCCTCCCCGCAGAGCCAGGAGCTCAGCCCAAGCCCCGCGTGGCCTCCAGGCCTGTCAGGGGCCAGCAAGCTCTGGCTGAGAGGACGGGGTCACTTGCTACCACTGGGCCACCCCAGCACTTCACAGAGGCGGGCACTGTCCCCTCCCTGGGGCAGCAGCGCCTTCCCCCGGGGCCCTGCCTCACCCGCTGGCCCGGCCCCGCAGCCTGGTGGAGCTGACGGAGGAGATCCTGAAGCTGCTGATGGAGCTGGTCTTCCGCTTGGTGTGCAGCGGCGAGCTGAGCCTGGCCCGCGTGCTCCGCAAGAACATCCTGGACAAGGTGGACCAGAAGAAGCTTCTCCGCTGCGCCCACTCCGACCAGCCCCTGGCGGCCCGGGGCGTGGCGGCCAGGTGAGCTCGCGTCCTCCCGGCCTGTCCCCCCGCCGCCTCCGGTGAGAGCTGTGCCCAGAGCTACCTCTGCACCCCGTCTCAGTGCACCTCACACCCCAGTTCTGCCAGGCCCTGACGAGGTGGCTCAGGGAGCGCCTAGCTGGGCCTCTGCCCGGGGTTAGGTGGCATGGCGGGACACCTTTAACCGGGAACCGGGGCACCAGGGCGAGTGGCTGCTCACCAGGGCAGGAGGCAGATGGATGTGCCTTGGGCTGTGGTCAGCTCTGAATGAGTTTCCTTCCCAGCACTCGGGTGGAGCTGTTAATTCTCACCAGCCCTGCTGTGCCACCCTGAACCTTCCTGAGACCCTGTGTGCGGTGCCAGTCTGTTGCCTGCCCCTCCACCCAGCCAGAGGTGTTTGTTAGTGACTGTCTCTGCCTGAGTTCCCGTGGCACCAGCTCTGTCCCCCTGAGCCCGGTGGTCTCGGGCGGCTGCGCTGTCCAGGGGCTCACAGGGGACTGAGGTCCCGCCCGGCAGGGGCAGGGGACGGGCCAGCCCTGTGGTCCAAGCAGTCGCGCCCTCCGGTCCTAGCTCCGGGGCCCGCTCAGTCCCGCTGTCCCTGTCCATTCACCCCGGCGTCTGTCTTCCAGGCCGGGGACCCTGCACGACTTCCACAGCCACGAAATAGCTGAGCAGCTGACCCTGCTGGACGCCGAGCTCTTCTACAAGATAGAGGTGCGCGTGGGCAGGGCTCGGGGCTGGCCTTGCCCGGGAGCCGCCGCGGCTTGTCCCTGAAGGAGGAAACTCCCATCCCGGGACCGCCAGCGGGCCCGGCCCATCCAGCCGCTTCCTCTTCCAGATTCCCGAGGTGTTGCTCTGGGCGAAAGAGCAGAACGAGGAGAAGAGCCCCAACCTGACCCAGTTCACGGAGCACTTCAACAACATGTCCTACTGGTAAGCCCGGGGCCCCGCCGCTTCCTCCCTCGGCTCCTCTCCGCCTCGCGGGCGTTAACTGAACGGGGCAAGAGCAGAGGCTGGGGGAGGACCTGGCACAGCAGGGAGGGGTCCCGGAGCCAGGGGCAGTGCCTGCGTACACGGGTAACATTTGTCTTCCCATCCTCCTCTCCCCCTGCACTGGTCCTGGCAGTCTCCCCACTGTGGGCTCCTCCTCACATGCCTTCCTAAGCGCGGCCTGCAGGAGGGAAGGCCGTTACTACTCTGTGAGGCCTTTAGCCCGGAAAGAAAATGAAGCCCAGAGGGTATTAATAATGTCACATGGAAAGGGCTGTCGGCTCTTCGAGGCATGACTCGGAAGCACCCACAGCCTCTGGGCATCAAAGAGGTGGTCAGGGCGTGGCAGCCGTGCCGTCCTCACCACACACCGCCCGCCGCGGCCACCGAGGGGTGGCATATTGTTAAACGCTCCATGGGCTGCTTGTTGGCAAGAAGTTGGGTCATCCCTACCTCCCCTTCCTTTCTCCCCGACACCGGGCACAGGTGTTTGTGGGCGCACATGGGTGGCCCTGAGCCCGGCCTCAGACCCAGCCCTGTGCTGGGCACAGAGCTCCCAGCACACCCCTGGGGGTCTGCCTAGGAGGGGGTGCAGGTGGGGCCCCGCAGAGGTGGGTCAGTGCAGGCGCCCTCCACTGGGCAGAAGAGGCAAAGCAGAAGGGACCTTCCTCCCAGTGACGGGCAGGGGCTGTGCGAGACCACAGGGCGTCCGGGTCACCGTGATGGCCTCGTGCGAGGCCAGCCTTTGCCCTTGGTGCTGAGGTTCTGAGCGCTGCCCTCGTTCGTCTCTGGCCAGCTGGCCTCTGAACCCCGGGCTGTGCGAGTCCACCCCAGGGGGGCTGGCTCAGCTCTGCTCAGAGAGCTCTGTGGCATCCTCGGGGCCCGCAGGCTCGGAGGCCCCATCCAAGTGTTGGGCACCAGCCGCCAGGTCTCTCGTGGCCTGTGGTGCCCTGGGATTCTCTGCCTCCTGAGAGCCGAGCAAGGGCTGCAGTTGGCGCTGCCCAGCCCGGGGCACGTGCTCCAAGCCATGGAGGGTCTGGGGGCCTGAGGGAGCGCAGTCACCTCAGTCTCCTTCCCGGTCCCGCAGGGTCCGCTCCATCATCATGTTGCAGGAAAAGGCCCAGGACCGGGAGCGGCTGCTGCTGAAGTTCATCAAGATCATGAAGGTAACCGAGCCCCGCCCCGGCCCTCCCCTCCCCCCGCCCCGGCCGGCCCTCCCCTCACGGCCGCCTCTCCCTGCAGCACTTACGGAAGCTCAACAACTTCAACTCCTACCTGGCCATCCTCTCGGCGCTGGACTCGGCGCCCATCCGCAGGCTCGAGTGGCAGAAGCAGACCTCGGAGGTGAGCGCAGGGCAGCAGTGGAGACCTGGGCCGGGTCCCTGTTCTGCCCGGGCCCTGCTGTGAGGGGGGACAGCCGGCCTGCCTGCCGTCTCCAGCCTGCAGTCCTTGGGCCCTGAGGGGCGTGGTTGGTGCTGGCGTGTCACATCACGGTGTCCTGCGGCCCGCGCCACAGGCCATGCTGGGTCCCGTGCTCCCGCGCCTTCCTTCCCTCGCCTGTGCTCCCGGAAGGCCTGCTCCGGGGGGCTGCGTTAGGCGTTGGGGACAGCAGGCATGCTGTGGGGTTTCTGCAGGCCGAGTGCTAACGGGAAGAGGGGTGCTGAACGAGCTGGGTCAGGGGAAGGGTTGGGGAGGCCAGATCTGGAGCGGAGCTTCCTGGGAGGGGAGGGGAGCGCCCCTCAGGGCCAGAGGAGGGCACAGATGGTGCTGGCGCCTCAGGTAGCAGGACAGGGTCAGGGTGGCCAGTGGCCGTGTCACTGTGGGGACTGGCCCTGATCACTGTGGCCTTGGGGGGCCTGGCAAGGGACCGGACCTTTATTCTGTATGGAGGCCAAGCCCCCAGGGCTGTGGAGGCGACCTGAGAGGACAGTTATAAGACAGGATTGTGTGGAGAAGTGTTTGCAACACGTCCGCACTGGTTGCTCTAGTAAAGCATGAGGCCCTCAGGAGGCAGGGAGGGCTTCTTGGAGGCGGTGACCATCAGAGTGAGAGGCACCCAGCAGGCAGAAAGGCAGCATCGGCTGAGGCTATGTTCAGGAGCAGTGAGCTGCGGTCACCTGCCAGCCCGGCGGACGTGGCCGTGAGAGCAGTGAGGACACAGGGAGGCTGGGAGCCGGAGTGGCCGGTGCAGTGTGGCTTCAGAGGCCCCTGGGGCTGCAGTCGGGCACAACCCAGCGGAGCCCGAGGTCCAGGTTCTGTGCACGTGGCAGGTGCTGACAGGGAGGAGACGGGCCGAGCGGGCACAGCAGGCCCTCTGCCAGGTGCTCCAGGGAGGTGGCCCCTGAAGCCTGGTCTCCCCACATCTGGGCAGAGCCCATTCTGGGTTGGTGTGAGGCGGGTACCCTCGAGCATTGGCAGAGGGTGGGTGATAACGTGGTCTGCGAGGAGGGGCGGGGCTCAGTGCCCACCGTGTCCCAATGCTCACAGACGCCACGTCCCCCTGCACAGGGCCTGGCTGAGTACTGCACCCTGATCGACAGCTCGTCCTCCTTCCGCGCCTACCGGGCCGCCCTCTCGGAGGTGGAGTCGCCGTGCATCCCATACCTGTGAGTAGAACCCTTGCTGGCTCTGCCCGCGGCTCTCTGGAGATGCTGTACTGGGCTCCCTGAGGGACCCGCGTTGAGGGTTCCAGCCCAGACATTTATTCTGTCTGAACCCTAAGCTGTGCAGCAAGGAGTGCCTTCACTTTGAAGCGGAATAGCGGGGTCCACAGAAAACGTGCCGTTCTGTCCTGTTCCCACTGCTCCCTGGCCTGCCGTTCCGTCCTGTTCCCACTCCTCCCTGGCCTGCCGTTAGTCCCCCTGTCCTGTTCACACTCCTCCCTGGCCTGCCGTTCATCCCCCTGTCCTGTTCCCACTTCTCCCTGGGCTGCCGTTCATCCCCGCCCTGTTCACACTGCTCCCTCACCTGCTGTTCATCCCCCCCCATCCTGTTCACACTTCTCCCAGGCCTGCCGTTCCGTTCTGTTCACACT
>JAAGEH010000126.1:1721821-1755714 GCA_011751065.1 Lasiurus cinereus | reverse complement strand
TGTGTTCAACAGCCTTCCCCGGAGACGCCGGTTCTGTTTCTCTCCCTCGTTTGGGCCTGGGGGGGGGGGGGGGGTGCCGTGAGCCAGCCCCTGAAAGGCCTCGCGGACCCCAGGCTAACCCCCTGGTCCGCCAGCTCCACGTGGGAACCAACGGTGCCAAAAGCTTTCAGGCGAAGACACGAAGGGATCGCCGTCCATTTGTTTGAGGTGTGATGATGCTACTGGGGTCTTGGGTTTTCTTCAGAATCTGGGTCTTTAAGAGACACAAGCGCACGGAATTACTTAGGAATATAAAGCATGTCTATGATGTGCTTCCAGTGATCCACCGCAGGGAGGGGGTGGCTATGCTATAGAATAAAAGGCTAACGTGCAAATTGGCCAATCAGGCAGCTGGCCTCCACCCGTGAGCTGCTAACTGTTTGAAGCCGGCCCTCACCCGCGAGCTGCTAACTGTTTGAAGCTGCGGGATGCATACAGGGGGTGCGGGGGTCATCATACTGCTTTCCCCGTTATCGGTACGTGTTTGACGCTTTTCCATACTAAAAAGTTAAACGAAAGACACGGGGTACAGACCCCAAAAGCCCTTCCCCAATAAAAGGGACCGTTCCCCCGGTCCCCCCCTTCTAACAGGGAACACCCCTAAGCTCAACGAGAACTCAATTCCGTCCTTCTCAGCCTTTTCTGCCCGCCAACCTCCGGGTCGGCAATGGTCACCTGCAGCGGGCCACCCGGGGCGGGCGAGTGGGCTCTGGCAGGGGTCTCCTGGGGGACCAACCCGCCGCTCCTCCAGCTGCCCCAAACCCCAGAAGCCCCCAGAAGGCCCGCCGCGCCGCCCGCTCCCGCTCAAGGGGCACCCTGCTTGGCTCACACCACGGCCCGCGGGTGGGTGAGGCGCCACAGCCGGCTCAGCAGCCCCGCCGCCGTCAGCGCCGCCACGTTCAGGTTGACATCCGCGGTCACCACCAGGGGGCGCTGCCAAAGCCCCGACATCCCGGAGGAGAGCGGCGGGGGGAGCCCCTGGGGAAGAGCGGAGAGTCAGCGGGTGACAGGCAGCCAGGCGGGCCCCCCCCGCCCGCAGTCACCCCGGTGGGCACTCAGGAACCTCCAGGCCGAATGAATGCCGTCCACACGACACCCGCCAGCGCTTGGGGGGGCGGAGGGCGGGCGCTGTGAGCGAGTGAAGGAGGCGGCTCTCCCGCCCGCCCACCGACCGGGCATCTGGCCGCCTGCGCCGCGCCTCCTGCGCTGGCTCTCCCGGCCCCCGGGGGCGGCCCACGTACTCACGCTCCTTCGGTCCCGGGAGAGCGGTTCCCCCGCCTGCGGGTGCGGACCTTCAGGGGCTCCTGAGGCGCACGCGTGGGGCGGGGCGCGGCGCGGCGGGGCGCGGCCGCTCGGCACTCAGCGCCGCCCGCCGCCCTGCTCGACGCTCGATTCGCGGCGCCTGCGGGGGGGGGGGCGGGGCCGTCGGGCTGCGCCGCGCGTGCGCACTGGGCGAGGGCGGTGCGCGTGCGCACTGGGGGGGGGAGGGGGAAGCCGCCGGGGCCGCTCGGGGCAGGCCGGTTTCCGGCGAGCACAACGGGCCCCGGCGTGGGGGGGCGCCCGCGCCCCGCAGCACATGCTTATGCTTCGCACGATTCTCCCCAAGCTCTTTGGTTCGGTGGCGCGGGCCCGCCGCGTCCTCACTGGGCCGCGGGAACGCGCCAGGTCCCTCGTCCGTCCGTGTGCACGTGAACGCGGACAGACGGGCGCTGCAGCCATAACTGCGTTTTCGCTGTGGCCGAGCCTGTCCACTCGCCGGCCACCCTCCCCGTCCCCCAGCAGGGGTGGCTCACCCCGACTCGCTGCTGGGAGGGCCGGGCGCAGGTCCAGGTCCCCTCTGCCCTAACTTGCTCCGAAGGAACCTGCCCAGGTCCCCTCTCACTGCCCAGGGGCGGGCTTCCTCGTGGACACGTCAAACTCACTTGGGAGCCTCTGTAGGTTGCCTCCGTTCTTCGAACCCACACCACCCCTAAGGAAGGTCCGGCAGAGTCCACCTTCCAGTTCAGGAAACAGTGACAAACGAGGTCGGCTGAGGTCACACCGGGAGAGGGCAGAGGACTGCCCCTGACCCCAGATGCAAGCTCTCGACCCTTCTCCGTCCATGCCTTGCGGCCCTTCCTCTTTCCCACACTGCGGTGCAGCGCAGCCGCCTCTGACCGCCCATCTCTCCGGGGACAAGGGGGGGAGGGGTGGGCGAGGGCAGGCAGATGTCATGCACACCCCACCGCCATCCTGGGGGCTGCTCCCGCTGACCCACTTGGAGCATGCACCCCACCCACAGGTTTCAGTCTCGCCTCTCCCCATGTTGCTTTAAAGCATCTCAGTCACGTCCCTCATCAACATGTAACCTCAAAGGAGAACCGCAGAAACCCAGGGACACAGGCGGGAAAGCACGTCCAGCTTCGGGGTGCCGTTTTGGTTTTTTTTTACCTTTTTTTTTTATTTAAATAAGGAGAATTCTTTCATACGGAAAGAGTTAGTACAATCACATATTTGAAAGGAGAAACAATAGGTACTGGACCGGAGGGAAAGGGCGAGGGGTGAGTGCCACCACGGCCTGGGGGTCCCGTGATTCCATTTCCCATCCAAGGCGAAAGCTCCCCCCAAAGAATGTATGAACAAGCTGCACATCACACCGTTAGCCATCGTCTGCCCTTTCAAATATCTGTCTAGGTGAAGAGACAAAGAGAGGGAAGGCCAAAGAAAGACGGAGGAAACAAAAACCCTCGCGAGAACAAAAGCCCCAAACCCTTTCCACTATGCGAGGCGCGAGGTCCGAAGCTTGCGGCCCCGCGGCCCCTGGGAGGCTGTGTAACATGCTGAAGACAGGGCCGGGGACACGGCTACCATCCTGGAGGCCACCCAACCTGGAAGGGGGAGCACTGGAGGCCACCCAACCCGGGGGCGGGGGGAGGACTGAACGGCAGGTAGGATGCGCCCGAAGGTCACTAGCCGAACACGCGCTGGTGGTCTGAGTGGAGAGCTTGGTGGGGGACAAACTGACCCCAGCGCTGAGCGCTCCTGTCCTGGGCGGTCTGTCTCGACCTTCAAACCGCAGGGGCTGGCTTTCCGAAGTCTGCACGTCCCCTCCTCACGGAGCGCACAGCACAAGCACTCGGTATCTTGCTTGTCCAAGGCCACTTCCAACCGACCTTCCTTCCAGGCCGGCGGGGCAGGCGACAGGGCAGGTCTGGGGAGAGGCAGCGGCAGCTACTGGGTGGAGGGGGCGCCGGCGGGGAGGAGCTGTACCGTTGGCCCCATGGCCTCGCACATGCGCACCCTTCCTCCTGGGCTCGGAGCATCAGTCACCATCTCAGCGTCCATCCAGGAGGCGGGTCCAGAGGCAGGAGGGCGAGGGCCTCGCTGAGCGCAGGCGCCGGTGTGTTAACGAGATGCTCAGTGTTCTGGGAAGTGGCCGAAGGGCCCAGCTGTGAGAGTGGGCCAAGCGATTTTCCTGAAATGTGTCCGTCATCCTGCTTTTCCTCTTAAGGAACTGAGAGCCACAAGTGTGTGAATTCCAAGTTTGCAAACAATAGTGTGGACAGAAGTGGGGGGAAAGTATCGGTGAAGAAAACCAAACACAGCTGGCAACCTTCCACCTCGGACACACGGTCCACATGCTGGGACTTCACTCCACTGGGCAGCCGACACTGGACAGACGCTACATCGGGGCTACCAAGCGGCGGGCTGCACCATCCACAGCCAGGGCGAGCTGCTGGCATCAGAAGGGTGACCAGCAGGCAGAGGTGCGTGAGGCCGTGGCCACCACCCGCCTCTCAGCAGCAGAAAAGGGAAGTTGGGTTTTCACCGGTTCCCACCCAAGACCCCCAAACACCCTGGCCGAGGCCTCTGCGTGGATGTGCGCTCCGAAGAGGGGGGTTTGAAACCAAAATAAGACCCCAAGTCCTACTACCTCGAGCTTAGCTCTAAAACCACGTGAAAGGAAGAGATTGCACCTTAAAACATCTCTGCAGTCAAGACTGCATTTAATCAGACGGAGGAAGGGAGGGTGCCCGCAGGCCCGGGCCTGCCCTCTGCCCGAGTCCAGCTGGAAATGTCTCGGTGGGAAGCGCCCCCTGCTGGGCACGCGAGGTGGAGCAAGCACTGAGGGTCACATGCAACTCCTAGCCTGCCTGCCCCGTGAGCCGGACGTTTCTATAAATAGAGCAGCGGGCATCCCCCTCCTCACCTAGACCTACAACAATACATATAAATAAGTTCTAGTGTTTTCCGTCTTACTGGGGCGGGGCGTAGAAAACACGGGGCGGAGAAAAGGGCTGGAGAGCAGGTGACCCTTGTTTTTATTGTTCCTCAAACACAAGCACGGTCACTCCGTCGGGATCACCAGGAGGGCACACCTCGAGTTCGGAACGGCATCCGGGACTGCGCTGTGGCATTTCACAAGGAGAGACCCTTTGGCTTTAGACAAGCGGCGGACCCCAGAGTCAGGTGGGCGGTCTGGGCAGGCGGCCAGGTGTGGAGGCAGCGGGCGCTGGAGGCAGCAGCGCTCGGGTGGGGGCAGGGGTAGGGCAGATGAGCAGGAGGGAAGACAGGACTCCAGATAAAGATCCAGGGGAGGAAGGAGAGAGAGGAGCCGGGAGAAAGTGAGGTCTGAGGATGGAGACAAGTGAGCAGTAAAGCATCGTCCGAGGAAACGGGCCCAGCAGGCGGGAGACGTGAGCTCTGCCAGGCGGCTGTCCCGCCTTACGGCAGCCATCACAGCACGCGCCACTTCAGCAGCCCGAGGGCCCTCTTTCCCTCCACGCCACACACCTGCCGGGACACAGGCCGCACCTCGCCCACCTCCCGCCCTGCTGAGCCAGGTTCCTGGCACCAGTGGCTGCGCCCTCTGCAGGGGCTGCTCAGTTCCATGCAGGGTGTGTGCAAGGCCCAAGCACTCCTCTCCCGCTCCCTCCTTGGATCAGGGGGTGGGTGATGCCAGCTCGGCGTAAACAGCTCCTTGAACCTCCGGCTGGAGGCGGCTCTGCAGACTTGGGTGGCTGCCCAGGCTGTCTCAGAACCACACTCAGCCCTGCACCCCAGCCTCCCCTCAAACCTGCCCATGCTGGACAGGCTGACCTCGCTGCTCAGCTCCAGCACCTTGTCCCACCACCTGAGCCATCTGCGGGCGAGGAGGAGCAGGGAGCCCAGCCCAGCGCCCAGCCCAGCGCTGCCAGGGGAGGGGGTGCCAGGGCAGGGGGACGGGAAAGTGGAGAAGGCTTCCGGAAAGGGAGTGTGAGTGCCACAGCAGCCCTGGGTGACGGAGCCCTCTAGCAGACACGGGAGTTGCGGGGTGGGAGGGGGAAGGAGGGAAAGAGGGGGGGATGCTGCCTGCTCACACGTGGCCAACCTGCGACACACCAGTGACTGTGTCTCCCGCTTCCCCTCCGGGCCAGCGGCCAGCACGCCCACCGGCTTTAGGCTCCAGGAACCCCGCGGTGAAACCCAGCTCCCTGGGCTGCCCGCGGGCTCCTGGGGCGCAGCCGGACACCGGGGTGCTGGTGCGGCGCCTCATGTGGCCTCAGAGGCTAACCAACGAAGAGCAGGGGAGTCTCAGGGAGAGGCCGCACACCGAACGGGAGGGGGCGCCACCACTGGACAGGGTCAGGGCGAGGCGGGCGGAGGTCGGGCGAAGACCACACGGAAGTTCACTCCACAGACATCGCTTGTGTCGTTTTCCTTTCTTTCTCTGTAAAAACCTTGGCTGCTTTCGCCGCTTTTTAAAACCAAACGCTTCAAAGGAAGGGCCGGCGGCCACCCCACCGTGCGGGCCGGAGGGGGGGCACGGAGCGCCACCGAGGGGCGGCCCCGCTGCCTCACTGCGCGGCTGGACCCTCGTGGCCGCGGCGGAAAGAGACGGGAAGGGTTGTTTGCTGTTTCGTGTGAAAGCAAGCGGGTCGACGCCACACATCCACGGGCAAGCTGGCTGGACGGCGGACTGTCAGGCGTGGAGAGGATCTGCCAGCGGCCCGGCGGGGGGACGGCCACGCGGCTGGATGCCAGCGCCTCAGGCCTTGCTCTCCTCCACTTTCACCGCCCGAGGCTTGATGGCTCCTGTGCGCTTCATCTGGGAGGCGGCCCCGGGGGCCTCCTGCAGGGTCACGGCTCCCAGGCCGGGTTTCTCGTCCACTCGTGGTTTTGCCTTTGGACAGAGGAACGGGACAAAGCGGTTACCCCCACACAGCAGCCGGCGGCGGCTACACAGTCCCCCTGCCTGCGCCTGAGCCCGCAGAAGAGCTACCCTAAGGAGTCCATCCTTCGGCGGAGGACAGACTAGAAGCAACTCTCCTAGGAAGGCCACGGGTGCGCGCTGTCCCCTCCTGCGGCGCGGAGTGCGGTGGTTCGCAGGCGGGAAGGTGCGGGTCCTCGGGGGAGCGTTCTGCCTCCGCAGGGCATCTAAGGCCGACTGAAGAACCCCCTCCAGTCGGTGCCCCCATCCCGCGCCCCAGGGACAAAGCCCCTGCAGAGACCCGCCTGTCTGCAGAGGGGGGGCCTCACGGACCATCAAGAGCCTCTCTCCCCAGGACCGAGCCTGACCTCCGGGTTCACATCAGGGTCTCCCTCCGCTCAGGGCAGCACCGGGTGGGGTGCGCCGGAGTGACCGCCTCCACCTGCCCCCACCGGGAGCATCAGCGCAATCCACGCAGCTCCAGGAGCGGCCCTCGGGGAGCCGGCCAGGAGCGGCCCTCGGGGAGCCGGCCAGGAGCGGCGAGGGGAGCGGCCAGCCCTGCCTCCACAGCCGGGCGCTGCTTCACTGAGAAGCCTGCGCTGCCACGTCCGGGCCCCGGAGCCGCCCTGCTCGAGAGCAGCAGTGAGAGCGGTGCCCCGCGGCCGGGAAAGGCCAGGCCCTGGCGGTCCCTCCCGGCCGGGACAGACGAGACACAGCACTTACGAGGGCTCCGTGGGCACGCTCACGCGCACGCCCGCCTGCGAGCGCGGACCCAGACCTAACCCCGTCCCAGCACCTTCGCAGCCCGGATCGCTAGGAGGCTAGTCTGCCCGCTGGCGTCACCTCGCCGGGGACTCCGCATCCTCCCTTCTCTGCAGGACAAGGAAGGATCCAGACGCCCGTCAGGAGGAGCAATGCCTTCGCCAGCAGGACTCGACCCCTGGCGCCATGCTCTAAGCGCTCGGGCACGCATCTCTCTCTAAGAGGAGCATGCAAACGGGGTGGACAGTCCCTTCTCTTTTGGCGCTTGGAGACGGGCCTAAGCGTCGGGGCTGGAGGTCTGGAAAGCCATCTTCTACCTGGTGAGCGTAGTGTCCCTGCACAGAGCCCATGTTAACTGCTGATCCAGAGGGCTTCCCACTGGGGCTAGCAGAGCTAGGCCTGAAAAAACCAAAGGCAGGGGGTGAGAACACACGTCGCCGCCGGAGGGATCAGCCCGCCGCGGCCCTGGCTCGGGCTCAGACCTCCCGGCGGAGGAAGGCAGGTTCAGGCGGCCGAGCGCAGAGGAGGAGCCAGGTCAGGCGCCCTGATCCTCCACCGCAGCTCGGGGAGATGCACCCGAGGGGGAGAGACTGAGCTGGCCACTGTGGACAGACACTGAGCAGACAGGTGGACGGGCAGGAGGAGCCACAGTCTCTCAGGGCTTGCAGGGCCTGGACCAACGTGACTACGGCCAGTTAAAGGGTCTCTAACCCTAAAAATGATGCCTGGTGTTTTTTTTCTTTTTTTAAAAAAAATATATTTTATTGATTTTTTACAGAGAGGAAGGGAGAGAGAGTTAGAAACATCGATCAGCTGCCTCCTGCACACCCCCGACTGGGGATGTGAACTCAACCAAGGTACATGCCCTTGACTGGAATCGAACCTGGGACCTTTCAGTTCGCAGGCCGACGCTCTATCCACTGAGCCACACCGGTTAGAGCAGTGGTTCTCAACCTTCCTAAGGCCTCGACCCTTGCATATAGTTCCTCCTGTGGTGGTGACCCCCAACCATGAAATTTTGCTACTGTGATGCATCGTGACGTAAATATCTGCATTTTCCAATGGTCTTAGGCGACCCCTGCGAAAGGGTCGTTCGACCCCCAAAGGGGTCACGACCCACAGGTTGAGAACCGCTGGGTTAGAGCATGCCTAGTATTTTTTCTAGTCTTCTCTTTCTTTGGGTGGGGGGTGCAGGTTGGTGGGATGGAGATACCAAAAGGAATGATACTGGAAAACACCTTTGTACGTGTGTTCCGTGGCCCAGACAACCAGTTCCCAGGAAGGGCGATTAGGTGCTAAGTGAAAAAATGATCTCACGGTAAAAGTACGCGAAGCGCTGTGTGCAGAGTTCACCAGGACTCCGGACGGCGGGCTGTGCCCAGGAGCAGGCCCCGAAGAGCCGTCTTGCACACAGCACCCCCCAAGGACTGGAGCGGGAAGCCCATGTGGCAGGCACCTTCAGAAGTCGTTTCCAGAAACAGTGGGAAATGCTTCACTATAAAGACATGCCACGCTCCCAGCCCCGATGGAAACACCCACACCCAGCTCCAGCTCAGGGCTCTGTGTTCTAGCAGTTTCCATGGAGGGCAGTGACCGCCATGCCCCACTGGACACACGTGGCTTGCAATGGGGGAGGGTCCATTTCCTGGGTTTGCCCAGGAAGGGCAGCAGCTGGGCGCTGCCAGGGCTGCAGGGAGACAGAGGCACCTGCTCACTCCAGGCCCCTTCCTTCCTCCCTCTACCCGTCTCCCTCCCTCTGCCCTGGCTCGGTGCTCTGCCCACCCACGGCTTTCTAACGGTTCTGCTGTTCTGGCCCGAGTGAAAAATGTGATGGGACAATAAAGCGAACTAACAAAAATAAGTGAGGCCAAGAGAGCGGAAATCAGAAGGGAAAAGGTGAAACGGGGAACACTCACACAAACCCTCTCTCTGGAAACGCTCTGGAAGGACGGGAGAAGTGGCAGGGGCCGAAGCGGAGGCCTCGCACTCGGGCGCAGCGGGCAGGGTGCTTGGCCAGAGGACCTGGGGGCACTGCCTCCGTGTGACCTCTCCCCGGGCACTGCCAGCTAGCTGCACGTCTGTCTGGCTCATTTTCCAACAGGGCGCTTTCCCGGGTCTCCCCCACATCACAAGACTCGACCGCACCGACCCTGGGCCTCCCCAACTCTGCACGCTCCCGGGGGGAGGCAGTGGCCGAGCCAGCGCGAGTAACTGAGCAAGAAGTTCGTACAGGGCCCGCTCCGATCCAGCTCGGGGCCCTGGGGCGGGTGTGGCGGCGGAGACGGTGGAGAGGAAGCTCGAGGCCCGGGTGGCCAGGGCCCTCGGCCCAGCGGCACCACGTCCTAGGGAGGGAGGGGCTCCTTGGCCGGGGCTGTGCCAGCGTGTGCTGATCTGAAAGCTGGCGCAGCGAGGCCAGCCCGCCACTGGCCCTGGCGGCTCCTTCCCCCCGCTCCCCTCCCCGCAGCTCTCCCAGTGCAGAGCCTGGGGTGCGGGTCAGCCACAGAGCCAGCTCCTGAGCCCCAGTGATGACTGAAATGTCATGGTGACGCCTGGGCTTTCGAGGGGCTCGGCCTCGGGGCCCTGGGCCCGCTCCTGGGGCCCTCGGCTGGTTGGGAACCCCGCCCCGCCGCCTCGGCCGGCTCTTACCTGTAGGTCTGTGGTGACGGCACGGAGCCTCCTGCGGGAACATTCTGTTTACTGTCGGCAAAGTGGAAGCCCTTCATCTCCATCTGAGAGGACTGGAGAGCAGAGCAAAGGCTGCTGGGTGGTGCCCGGACACCGCCTGGCCTCGCCAACCCCCCCTGCGCGCAGCCGCTGGGCCCGGAGAGCCAGGACTTCTGGGCAGAGCGGCAGCTTTTAAAGGCATCGAGGCTCCAGGTCTTGTTCCTGTTTAAGGGGCGGCGCACCACCACCAGGGGGCTGCCTTGCCATCTCTGCCCAGAGGAGGACCCTCCGCAGAACCGGGGGGCTAGTGAGGAACTGGGCCCTGGACCCCAACCCCATGCATCCTCTAGCTGGGCCGCCAGGACCGGCGCCTGAACTGGCTCCTCAGGCTCCCGCACCCCCACAGGGACCAGGCACGGACTGAGGCCTCCTCCCGCGTGGGCAGCACACACCCGAGCTCGTCCACCCGGCCCGCTGGCCCCCTAACCAGGGCCCTGGCCAGGGGAAGGCAAGAGGCTGTGCCCAGGCCCTGGCATTTCCTGCCACCCCAGTGGGTCAGGCTCCCCGGCGGCGGGAAGACCCTCCGGGATGGCTGCTGGCGTGGGCTCACCTCTCTGCTGGTGCTGAGGACCGAGGGCTGGGAGCCGGGCGGGAGAAGCCGGCGCGGGGCGCCCACGGAGAGGCTCTGGCCCTGCGGCAGCTGGATGGACTGAGGCAGGAGCAGCGGCTGCTGGCCGGAGCCGTACCGCGGCAGAGGCAGCTGGGAGCCGGGCAGTGGCATCGTCAGCTGCTGACAACGGGGCCGTCAGGAGCGGAGGTGGGGGGGGGGGGGCCACAACCCACTGTCACCACTCAGCCCAAGAGCAAGCACACACTGGACTTGGGGTTCTTGTTTCACAAGGTACAGTGAGGCCTTCCCGCACCGCAGGGGGAGACTCTCCACTTGGGGTGGGGGCAGGCTGCCACTGCAGCTATGGGTGGTAAGGACGCAGGCACAGGACGGGGGTGGGGCGGGGGGGGCAGCAGCTGGCCATGCCACCCGGGGGTGGGGCCCCTCCGTGTGTGCGCCAGCCCTCCCTGCTTCCACCTGCAAAGGCTCGCTGAATGGACACGGTCAGACCCAGAGCCACAAGGGCAGTGCAGTGCCATGCTGGGCACAGCCCCGGTGCCAGAGCGCAGAGTGCGGGCAGCAACCCTGTGTGTGGGCGGGGGCGGGGGCGGGGGCGTGGAAGAGCCCGGGAGGCCCGGGAGGCTCTGGGAGGTGGCGTCCACGTGGGTCCCCTCCGCACAGTCCCCGGGCCACCCCCCAACTCTCAGTTGGGGCCCTCGCAGACTTCTTCCGCCTACAGGTCAGAACTCGAGGCTCTGGTCAGGGTTCTTGGACCCAAACCGGAGCCTCCCGGAAGCCTGTTGTGGCAGAAGAAAGAACTGCGAGGCTCAGGGCCCCTTTAATGCCAGAACCAGATGGAGGAGGAGGGGCAGAGGGCCACTGCCTGTCTCTCAGCCACGTGCCTCTTCATCTCCCTGCTGCTGAGTCCACAGTGGAGGGTCAGAAGGATCTATTGGCATTGCATCACCGAGACACGTGGCAGCCAGAGCGGCTCGGACCCGGGCCCGCCCTGCATACACCACTGTTTTAAAGGTGGGGACCGGGGGCTCACAGGATAGGGTGCAGGGACGAGAACCGGCGGCTCTCTGAATACTTTTCAAACGCAGAGCCCCCAGACCTGCTGAGGGCCCAGAGCGGGTGATGCGGACTGGACCGCCTCAAGGACCCGGTGTCTGAACACGTTAAGTGCGAGACGCCGTGAGACACAGACATCAGAGCACAGATGGGGGCAGGCAGTGGATGTGAGTGCAGGTCCAGAAGACACTGGGAGACCTGGGAGGCATCGCTCACTCCACCTCCCGCCCCACAGCTGGGGGGGAGAGGGAGGGTGCTCCAGGAGGAGCAGCGCTCTGAGGGGAAGGGGTTTTTTGGGGACAGAGGTGATGGGATCCCTCAGAAGGGGCTGAGCATGCGGCCTGGTTCCAGCAGCCCAAGGCCCAGTCACTGGGGCTACAGCAGCAAGTCAGCTCACGCCCAGGCAGGCGGGGGGGGGGGGGGGAGAGCAGGAGGGGGGTGTGGGGGGGGAGTAGAGAGGAAGGACTGACTCCTGACCTGGGGTAGCTGGGAGTCCAGCATCTGGGAGGCGCCCAGCCCGGCCGCCTGGCTCAGCTGGCCCTCGTACACCAGGGCCTGGCTTCCGCTCAGAGGCTGGTAGGGGGAGCCGGACTGGGGCTTCACGATCTCCAAGGGCTGCATGCCGGGGAACGCCGAGTACGGAGGCTTCAGGGCTGTGCCGCCCGAGAGGATCATGGTGCTGGGCGGCGACAGGCTGGGGTGCATGTACACCTGCGACCTGCGAAAGCCAGGCGGCGTCAGGCAGGCGTGGGGGCCTGCACGGGACCCCGAGGGCCTGCAAAGACGCTGCAGGCCCCACACCTCGACGTCTGCACGCCCCTGGACGGCGCCCCTGCTGCTGGTCTAGGGACCACAGTTTGGGCATCACCGGATTAAACAGACGGACAGACGTCCAAGATGCAGGGAAACCCCATGAGATGCCAAAAGCACTGGACGTAAGACACAGCGAGGGCAGCTGGAGGCAGTGGGCAAGGGCATGGGCATGGCAGAGGGCAGGGAGCAGGCTCACGGCCCCTCCTGCACAGTTAAGAACCATCAGTGACCCCACCCCCACCCCCACCCCCAAGGGCAGAGCAAAGGGAATGAGGGCACGGGCTGCAAAGGTCTGAGCTCCGCTGTGAGTGGCCGGCCCTCGTCCCCGACTCACCGGAAGGGCTGCAAGGAGCTGAAGATCTCCTGCGACTGGGAGACGGGGAGCCCGCCCCTCAGCCCCAGCTGCGCCGGGGCCTGCAGAGACGTGTGCAGGGAAATGGGGATCTGCTGGGCAGCGGCAGCCTGCGGGGAAGCCGGCCGGTCACTGCGGGGCCTCCCGCCCGGCCGCCCTGCCCCTCCGCGCGCAGCTGGAACACCGCCCGGTCGCAGGTCCCAGCACCTCCGCCTGCGCTTCCTTCGCTCTACGCGCCACACGCTGCCCTAGCTGCGCGCATCGAGGTGGCGCTCAGACGCGAGGCGGACGGACAACCACATACAGACGCATGCAGTGTGCTCCAGTTCCGCGAAGACCGTCACTGTGCACAACTGAACAAGGTAACGTGTAAGAACACGTGTAAGGAGGTCAGGACCGGCCCTGGGGCTCTGGCCTCTGCCCGAATCTGCTCCTGAGCGGCGCCTCCGCCAGGAGCCTGGCCCCGAGCCAGATTCCAGCTTCCAGAAGCATCCCCTGCAGCATGGGAACTATGCCGGCGCTGCGTGGAAACCAATGCCTGCTCGTTCTAAAACTACCTCTTTCTAACGCATCCATGCCTGGGGGTCTAGGCCTGCTTCTCTTCATCAGAAGGGTACCTGATCGCCAAAGAGAATTCCGTTTCAGCCAGTTCCCCGGCCCGGCACCGAGGAGCACTCGAGGGAAACTAAGCGGAGTCTGGAGCACTGAGCTCCGCCCCTCTTCCTCGCCTCTCGTTTATCCGTCCCCCGCACACCGGCTGGCGGCCAGGGCAGGCCAGGTGCTGGGCATCCCACGCGAGGGATGCAGAGAGAAGAAACGAAAGACTCTGACCCCGCCCCCTGGCCCCCCAAAGCCTCCCGGCCCGCGGCATCACCTGCTGGTAACTCTGCTGCTGAGGTATCGTCTGAGGCACCAGCCGGGGCTGACTTGCAAACACGTGGCCATCCAGGTAGAGAGGGGGCAGGTGGCTGCCTGGAGACAGAACCAGGGAGGCAGAACAAGGTCAGCTCTCCCTGTCCCTGAGACCCTCAGGGGACCCGCTGTGCCCACCCAGTAGCCCTGCTGCCTGCGGGCTGCCTCAGTCTCTCAGCCACGTTCCTCTTCATCTCCCTGCTATCGAGTCCACAGTGGAGGGTCAGAAGGATCTATTGGAATTCCATCATTGAGACCTGGGCAGCCGGGACCTCAAAATCCCCCTCCCCCCGCTCCTCCTCTGGGCAGTGAGGCAATGACCAGGACGCTGGCTGACGGAGGGTTCAGCTGAGAGGAAAGCACTTGCAGGTATGGCCTCTGGTCAGCGTGGCTACCCCGGCATGCCATCCTCGCCCGGGCTGGTTTAGAGCACGGGCTGAGCTCTGAGCTGAGCGGCTCGCTGGCAGAGGTGACACCGCCTCCTTAACCCGGACCCCACTCAACGCCCATCTCTGCTCGCTCCTCCCGCCAGGAGCGGGGACAGTGAGCCTCAGGGACAGCCAGACTTCCGTGTGCACAGACCCCATGAGTCATGGGGCCGGGGAGTTGGGGGCGGAGGGGGTGTGTTCTGTCACAGCGCACACAGAGGCTCGGGCCGATACCTGGCAGAGAAGAAGGTGCCACGGAGGCCACAGGCATGGGTGGCATGGAGACGCCGCCAAAGGAGCTGTAGTTGACCCCGCTGGAGGCCCCCACCGAGGACGGGGGCTGGAGGCCCGAGCCGGGGCCTCCCGGGGAGCTCTGCTCCGGCAAACTAGGTGAGTTTTCCCAAGCCTTCCGCGCCGACTCCATCTTCGGAGGCAAGGGGAGGAGAGGGGCGCACATGACTGGGAGGGGTGGGGATGGGGGGCTGCCCGCTCCCGCCTCCTCACAAGCCCGGGCTCTGCGTGGGCCTTGCCGGGCTCAGGGCTGGCGGTACCTTCAGAGTGAGGTCGGCCGTGGGGAAGGACATCTGGGAGAGGCCGATGGCCCTCTGGATGTGATGGTCTCGCCGCAGGATGGGAATGCTCTGGGTCAGCCCGGCCTGGGGGGGACAGGAAACATGGGACAACCAGACCCAGGGGAAGCGGGACATGTCACATGCTCTTCCAGTTGGATCGTGTGCACCCGAGACACAAGAGGAAGTGCCAGCAGCCGAGACCAGTGCATCTCCCGCAAAGAGCTGCCTTCCTGGCTTCCCTCGTCTGAGGCCCAGGACCCCTCCTCGCCCCCTGCCAGCAGGGACAGGCATGTGCCAGCAACATAGCGACTGGCTGCCGGCACACAGGCTTGGAGACCTGAGAGAGGTCCCTGGTGCAGGCGCAGCGATGCCTGCAGCCTCTCCTGGCAGTGCCCTCAGCACCTGCGGGGCCTGGGCGCCGGGCAGGAAGCCTGCTCGCCCGGCCTTCTCAACCATGACACGGAACATGGGAGAACGGAGATGGAAGCATGCTACACAACCCAGACTTTGGGAAGCACATCCCCCCGTGTTAAGGTCACAAAACTGGGGTGCAGGACATTGACACAATTGGTTGAAGATGCGCAAGCGGCTAGAAGTTACGTCATGACTCAGGGAAGCCGGCGGGAAGCACACTCACGGTGCTGGCCAGGGCGTCCTGCAGCTTGACCACGGGGTTCCCGGCAGGACCGGGGGCAGAGCCCGGCGGCAAGCTGAAGTCGGAGTCCTGGAAGAAGGGGACGGTCCCTGGAGCATCCCCCTGGCCTCGGGTTCCCCCACGGCACAGGCAGGAAGGTGCCTCTCTCCCTGCCCTGCCCACTGCCCCGCCCGCTCGGCCTGAGGACCTGGTGGTGTCAGCAGGGGATCTAGGGGGCAGCTCACTAGCACCTGCCTTCACAGCACACCACATGCTCCCACCTCTGCTCTTCCTCTCCAAGTACAAAAAAAGAAAAAGAAGAAGAAGTGGAGGAAGAGGAAGAGGAAACAAAATAAATCAAAGCCTCACTTTCGGACTGACTCCGAACTCGATGGGCGGCACCGGGAGCACCGAGTCCACGTGGATCTCCACCCCGTTGACGGGCGGGACGACGGCGCCGGGCAGGCGCTCGGCCGCCTCGGAGCCCTTCCTGTTTTTGAGGGAGCGCTCGTTGCCGATGGGGCCGGGTCTGTGCTCCTTGCTCTGCGCGGAGCCTGGTTCCGAGTCCTGCGTGGGGAAGCAGAGCGGCTGAGACACAGCCTGCGTGACCTTCCACGCGCCCGGGCATCGGGGAGAAGGCAGGACAGTGAGCCCTCGGCCCCGGCCGCCCTGCCAGGGGCCTGCAGGTACCTTCTGCTCGGGCTGCTTCTGCGCCTGCTCCTTATGGCCGTCGGCCTTGGGCTCCAGGTTGGACCTGCTCATCTCCTCGGGCTTCAGCGTGCCGTACGGCGAGCTGCGCTGCGAGGAGGTCGCGGACGACTCTCGAGACTCGGCGCTCAAGTCCACACCACTGTCTCCCTGGCTGCTCTTAAAACCCTGCTGTGCAAGGCACCCCACGGGTTAGAGCCCGGCCCGGGCTCCCTGCTGCCTGCCTGTGCGCAGTCTCGCCGCGTTGGGTCCTGACCGACAGCTGAAGGGATGTGGCCGGACCTCCAGACCCCCAGCTGAGACTGTCACCCTCATCTCTTGTGACCCAAACCAAACTGAATGACCACCGTCACAGGTGTGAACGAGAGCCCCCAACTGCTCCCCAATATGGGGTGGGGTGACCCCTTTTCTTCCTTCTTCGCACACAGGTGCCTCCCAGAGGTCAGAACAGAGACTGTGGTCCAGCCACAAGCCGGGGCCTGAGGAAATGGCCTCTGAGGCTGAGAGAGGGCTTGGGCCGCAGGACGGGCACAGCCCAGAACCCCCTGCCATGGGAACAGTGGGCACCCACGCACTCACCTCGGCAGAGCCGGACTCGGAGCCGTTGAAGGCAGTGGCGGCTTTAGTCCAGGAGTCGCTGGTTGAGGCCTGAACGGGCAGGGCTGCCAGGAGGAGGGAGCAGAGTCAGGACATCAAGAAGGAGCAAGGAGCCGAAACCGGTTTGGCTCAGTGGATAGAGCGTGGGCCTCGGGACTGAAGGGTCCCAGGTTCGATACCAGTCAAGGGCATGTGCATTGGTTGCGGGCACATCCCCAGTGTGGGGTGTGCAGGAGGCGGCTGATCCATGTCTCTCTCTCATTGATGTTTCTGACTTTCTGTCCCTTTCCCTTCCTCTCTGTGAAAAACCAATAAAATATATTTAAAAAAAAAAAAAAGGAGCAAGGAGGTGCCCAGGCGAGCACAGGCATGGGGTACACAGACCCAGGTCCTCATGGCCCGCGTGGACCCGGCCTGAGACCTGGGAGCTGCTGAGCGTCACCCACCGGCCCGCACCCTCAGGCAGACTGCCTCTCTGCTCCCTGCACTCAGCCAACTGTTTGTGTCTGCCCACGGGGCGCGGCTGCCATCCCCGCCAGGCCCACGCCACCACCACCGAGACTCCCAGGGAAGCCACGGCCCGGTGCCTGCCTGTCCACACAGCCGCACGTGGACCTTCCGTCGCCGGCCGTGGTCTGAGCGCTGCAGAACCGAGGGAAAGCCGGACGACGGAAGCCCTCTCCTGGGACTGTCCGCTCTAACCGGCCCGGGGCAGGTGCCTCCGACGTGCACACTCTGACACACACCCGTCACCCACCACCGACTGTCTAACATCGGTACTTCACTGAGGCCTAGGCCATCTCTCTTTCCATCAGAGCCGGGTCCTTTCCAGCTTATTCCACACGGGGACGGGCCTCATGGCACAACTGCGAGTCCAGGCCCGCAGCCAGGACCTCGGCCTGTCGGGGCTCTGAGGCGAGGCCCGCACCCTGAAAGACTGGCTGCGGTGGGTGAACACAGCCGGCTGTGGGTGATTTCCCACGCTCCCCGGGGAGTGCTCTGTGCCTTGTTCTATGTTCCCTCCGGGTCCTGTCCAAAGTGGGCATTCAGGAAGAATTGGTTCCACCCTAGCCGGTTTGGCTCAGTGGACAGAGTATCGGGTTGCGGACTGAAAGGTCCCAAGTTCAATTCCAGTCAAGGGCACATGCCCGGGTTGTGGGCTTGATCCCCAGTGGGGAATGTGCAGGAGGCAGGCAATCCATGATTCTCTCTCATCATTGATGTTTCCATCTCTCCCTCTCCCTTTCTCTCTCAAATCAATAAAAATATATTTAAAAAAAAATTGGTTCCATTAAGATGGTTTTGTTTTTAAAATCACTAGAAAAAATAGCAATTCAATATAGACTTTTAAAAAAATATATATTTTATTGATTTCAGAGAGGAAGGGAGAGGGAGAGAGATAAAAACATCAATGATGAGAGGACCATTGATTGGCTGCCTCCTGCATGCCCCCTACTGGGGATTGAGCCAGCAACCCGGGCATGTGCCCGTGACTGGAATCGAAACTGGGACCCTTCCCCTGAGCCAAACTGGGACAGACTTTTTTTAAAGATCAGGGGAACAAATTTTCTAAAAAGCAAGGTCCACCTTAGTTCGGTCCCAAGTCTGTCTTTCTCTGAATGCCTGGGGGGGCTGACAGAGCCTTCCCTCCGGGCTGGGGAAGTTCAGTACACACACAGATCACAAAGCCCTGGGCCTGGTGCCCCTGACAGCAATCATTCCTCGCTCCTCCCCACGTGATAGGAAAGGTAAGTGCCAGGGCAAAGGGAGCCAGGCCGGCTGGAGTGCCTTGGTGAGGGGGAGAAGGGAGCGGGAGACAACCCCTCTCCAGGTCTCCAGACTCACGGGACGCTTTGCTGTTCCAGCAACTGCAAGGCAGGGAAGTCTACCCTGCTCAGGGCTACAGCCACCTCTGGCTACAGTGGGGCTAACACTGGCTCAGAGGACACCCCCCTACATTCCCAGTCTCTGAGAAGAGAACAGCCAAGCCTAAGCTTCTGGGCCCAGACACCCAGCTCTTACCCTGGCCACTGCTCTCCCAGATCTCGGTGCCCAAGCTGCCGCCTGGCACGGGCACATCGCCTTGCTCCAGGCCCAAGTTGTTCTGCTTCTTCGCAAACCGCGGAGGAATACGGGAGGCCAGGCCCCGACCCTTGACAGGCGCCTAAGGAAAGAAAGGTGGCAGGGGTCATCCTGGAGGTCAGGCAGGTGACACATTCTCCCAGCAAATGTCCCTGGGGCCTGAGAACCAAGAGAACTTGGCGGCGATGCTGGCACGCTCGTCTCTCAAGACCTCAACCACGAGTGTGTTAATGCCACACCTGGCAAGGCCTCACAGCCAGTGGTCTGTGATGAAGCTGACCACAGGGCAGAAGTGGGGCTGAGGCCATGCTGAGCTGGGGTCCCCTCCTGTCACCGGACAGCCCCTCTTTGAGAACAGGGCTGGGGTCCTCCACTGTGGGGGCGCTGGGGAAGGTGTCTGAGGGACACGCTGGCCCTCGTCCTCCTTCCTGCTCCATTGGGCACCAGCTGCCCGCACCCTGCTCCTCCCTCCGCACCTGCACAGCTTGCTCCTTCTTCCTCCTCTCCTCCTCCAGCAGGCGGCGCTGCTTCTTGGTCAGGATTTCGATGAAGCCTTCGCCCACCATGGAGCCCACCTCGGTCTCCTCCCCGGGGCTGGACCCACAGTTCTCCAGGATGGAATCTGCACCAAGAGTTCACGGGAAGGGCTGGTGTGCCACTCACAGAAACCCAGAACCCAGCCCTACAGGCACTGCCATCTCGGGACAGCTCAGCCCAAAGGCTGGGCAGTGCCTGCTGCACCTCCCGGGAGCCGCACAGTGTTCTCTGTGTCTGCAGAGCGAGCTGGGATCCCACACCCTCTCCCACGGCTCTCACACCGTTAACGCAAACCAGAGACCTCAGTGACGCCAGAGCCAGAAAAGCCTCTGGAAATAGAGACACTTAAGCTCCTAATCAGCCCTGTAGCCATTCAACCTCACTGGGCCTCGGGCTCCCATCTTTATAATTCCCCGAGCAGTGGGGGCTCTATGGGGCAGTTAAGGGGTTTGGCAAGCTGTGAGAAACACAAGGGCAGGGGTTGCATCCATTCTGCTCATCCCTGTACCCCAGAGGCTCAGACAGCGAGAGGGCAGATGGGGCGGCCTGCAGGGTGAGGCCCATGTCACCTGGCCCGCTCCATTCCCTCTCACCCCCCACCCCCCGAAGATCCAGGCCACAGACTCACTTCCGTAGTTCAGGTCAAACTGCTTCCTGGCCTCCCCCTGCTCGCCCGCCCTCGGGGCAGCCAGGCCGGCCTCCTCTGCCTCCTCACGGGCGGCTTCGGGGGCGTCAGCGGTGGCATGGACAGCCCGCTCTAGGGGATAGTGGCCGCTGTGACCTCCTGGCAAGGCCTCGTCCGGGGTCCTGGAAGGGAAGGGGGACCTCATTAGCGCAGAAGCAACAGCAGGCAGGAGAGGAAGGGAAAACGCCTAAGCACACAGCACGCACCCTGCTGGCCTGCCCCCACGGCCCCACCACCCGTTTCCAGGGAAGCCACTCCCGGCGGCAGTGCGTCCGGCCGGGCAGGCCAACGAGGAGGCCCCTCCAGCCGCGCCGCCCCTGCCCAGGGCTCAGTGCCCTGCCTTTCCCCGTGAGCCAAGCGTGGCCCGACTCCACCAGGGACAGCGCTGCAGGGCACCCTCCTGTCACAACACTGGCAACGGACGCCCAGGCCTCGCCACCACCCGGCTCTCGGGCAGAAGGCAGAGGCAAAACCAGCCCTCGGCATCCGAGTCCTGGGGAGCTAGACTAATGGGCACCTAAGCAGCCGCACGCCTGTGGCTCCTCCTTCAGGGGAAGAGGCCCCCCCCCAGGCTCGACCCCGCATGTTGAGGTCCCTCTCCTGAGCCCAGGCAGCCGCGGGCACGGAGCTGGCCATCCGTCTACCAGCCTCCAATCCCGGGCCGGCCGCCCGTTCCCGGCGCTGCCTGTCTCACCGGGCACAGCGGCAGTGCCCGAAGGCGCCAACCTCCTCTGGGCACCCCGCTGCAGCGGCCCCTCTGGGCAGCCCAAGGGCGCATAAAGAGGCTGGGCTCCTGGGCCAGGTGCCACGTAAGAGGGCCACTGGGGCGGGGACCCCGGTTTTGGTTGTGAAGCCACAACAACACACGCCACAGGAAGCAGACAAGCGGTGCGGGCGAGTGAGGGGTCGCGCACACGCGGGGCTGCGCAGGCCCTGGGGCGCGCGGGGCGGGCGCCCGACACACGGCGGACACGCATGCACGGAGGGAGCGCTGCTCGAAACACCGGCTCCATCACGGGACAAGCGACAGGACCCGGTGGTGGTTGCTTTACCTTTTGGCTTTCAAAGGCGTCCCGCTCGGCTGGCTCTCGTAATGGGGAGCGGTGTCGCCGCCGCCCGGCCTCCCAGCCTTCTCCCCCAGCCCCCCCAGCTCCAGCTTCCGGCTCTGCCTGTCGGCCAGCGGCCTCTGGCTGGAGAAGCTCCGCTTGGCCAGCTCCTTCTTCTCGCCCAGGCCGGCCCCGGGCAGGCCGCCGTCCGCGTGGGAGCCGGGCTCGGGCCCGGAGCCGTCGCGCCGCTCGCGCCGCTCGCTGAAGTCGCTGCTCTCGGAGGCCGTCTCCCACTCCTCGTTGGCGTGGTCCGAGGAGTTCTGGTAGGGGAGCTCGGGGGACCTGCGGCCCACGGCGCCGCTCCTGTCCCCGGGGCCGAGCTTGGGCCTGGCTGGCCACTGACCCGCCAGCAGGGGGGGCTCCTCCTCGGGCCCCCACAGACCCAAGGACTCGCGCTCCTGCCGGAGGCGTCGGAAGCGCGGCGGCTTGTCCTGGCGCGGGGGGCGCCTCCTCCGGAAGGGCCGGTTCTCGGCGCCCTCCGAGTCGGCCCCGTGGTCGTCGGGGAAGAAGGGCCTCTTGTCCTCCAGGCGGCCGTCCTCGCCGCCCCTGGCGCCCGGCGCGTCCGAGTGCCGGGGGGCCTCCGGGGCGCCGTCTCTGTCGGGGGGCCGCCGGGGGCCGGTGTCGGGGGAGCCGTGGTCCGGCCAGCAGGCGCCGCGGCCCTGCCAGTGGGCCGCCTCTCTGGACACGAAGGTTCTCCGCCCGTAGCCGCCGTTGCTCAGCCGGGGAGGCAGGGCGCGTCCGAAGGCCCGCGGGCCCCTGGCCTTGGCCTCCAGGGCGGCGTGGTCGTCAGGGTACATCCTGTGGGACCGCCACGAGTCTCGGAAGTCGCCTTTCCGGGAGGCGGCCTCCTCCCGGTCCAGGAGCGGGCCCTCGAGGTCCGCGCCCCGCTGCCGCCGCCGCTTGGGCAGCTCCTCGTACTCGGAGCCCTCGCTGTGCGTCTCGCTGGCGATGCGGCGCCGGGGCCGCGCCCGGGGGAAGTCGTCGGGCGGCCCGAACTCGCGCAGGCCCCGGCCGCGGCCGCTCCGCTGGCTGTTGGTGTAGATGCCCCGCGCCCCCAGCACCCCGCCGCCGCCGCAGATGCCGGGGCTGTTGCCCGCGGGCCGGCCCCGGAAGGTGAACTCTCGGAAGCCGCGGCCGCGGCTCCGGGCCTGGCCGCGGCCCCCGAAGGCTTGCTCCTCGTCGATGAAGATCCAGTTGTTGCGCTTGGGCAGCGGCGTGTCGCCGGGCTCCCGGGCAGCCCGGGGCTCCCAGGCCCGGTCCGGCTTCTCGTCCTCCTCGGGCTTGCTGGCAGGGCGGCACCCGCCCTCCCGGGCCGCGGCCGGGGCCTCGGAGGCGGAGGGGGGCGCGTTGGCCAGCGTGGGGTCGTTCTCCTGGTCCTCGGCCTCGGCCTGGCCCCGCGGCCCCTCCTCGGGCGCCGGGCGGGCGCTCTCCTCCCCCGGCTCCGGCTTGCTCTTCTCCAGCTCCTTCTCCTTGTCCTCCACCTTGAGCGCCTTCAGCACCGGCTTCTTGATGGGCCCCGACCTCCGGCTCCTGCCGGTCGGCTCCTGCTGCTGGCCGCCGGGGCCCCGGGGCTCGGGGCTCCACTCGGGCTCCAGGGCCGGCGGTTTGTGGGGGCTGCCTTCCTTCTCCCAGGAGGCGCTGAAGGGCGGCTCCTCCCGGGGCGCGTCCTGGTCCGCGCCGTCGGCGGGGTCGGCGGCCTGGGGCGGGGGGCCCACGTCCCAGTGGCTATACTCTGGCTTTTTCTCCGCGGGGGCCAGGTCGGGCTCCAGCGGGGAGCAGCGGAGGCTCGGGGCGGGGCCCCGGGGCGCCCCCGCGTCCTGCGCCCGGTCTTGGGGCGGGAACAAAAGCTCCTGGCCTCGCCTGTGCGCGGAGACACAGCCGTCAAAGCCGGCCTGGGCCTTCGGGTCGAAAGCACTCAGGTACTCCTCCACTCTCTCCTCCAGGAGGGCGCGCGGGGCGCCTACGCCCCCCGGCCTTGCGGGCGAGGCGGAGTACGCGCTTTCACTCCTGAAAGGGAACCAGAGAAACCAGTCAATGTGGTCGGCGCCTGGTTCCTGCTCGCCATGCTGAACACAGAGCTGAGTTGTCAAAAGAAAAAATGTAAAAAACAAAAACAAAAACGCAAAAAGAAAAAACATAAGCACCAACATTTCCTCTATCTTTCAACGGGTCTCAGCGTGGCCGGGCCACGGGCTGGCGGTGGCCCTGGAGTCCAGAGTGAAGAAGGCGTGGCCGGGCGGCGCGGCGGGGTCCTCTGCTTCGGTCAGCGGGCGCCTGGGGTCCGGGCAGAGGCTGGCGCTGGCCGGCGGGGCCGCGGGCTTTGCTTTCACAGGAAGGAGCCCCCACGGCTCACCCTGCCTGCTGCCCCCTCACCCCACCCTGCCCCGTTCAGAAACTCGCCTTTAACCGGTTTCTCCCGGTCCTCGGTCCTACCATCAGACCGCGACTCACACCAGCACCCAACCGCCCCCCCATCCTGCGCCCTTCCCCTCGGCCGTGTCTGCTGGGGGAGGGTCTCCGTGGGTGCAGCTGGCGGCACGTTGGTCTCACCTGACGCGCATGTCCATGGCCAGAGTGTCGCTGGGCTTGGGGGGAGGCAGCGAGTAGCTCTTGCTCTGCAAGGCCATGTAGCCCTCGGGGCTCCACACGGGGGCCGGGTCGATGGTGGTCACTTTTCTGTCCTGCAGTTGGGGGGCCCGGCTCTGGTCCTCAGAGCGACAGCCGGTCCCACTGACGGAGTCTGGGGGCACCATGGGCTTCATCAGTCCTGAGGGAGGAAAGACGGAGCTAGGTCACCCGTTCGCAACGCCTCCAACCTCAAGGTCAACCGCAGGCTCCAAGAAGACAGCAGGACCCGACCGCCAAGTGGCCCGGTACACGGAGGCCCATCGCTGGGACCATCGCCGGCTCTGAAGCCAGTGCACCCTCTGAGGGCTGAGAGACCCCAAGTCCAGCTCCAGTTTCCAGGTCAAGACCCCCTGCGGCGAAGGGCGTCTAACACGGCAAACGGAGACGGGAGATGTCACGCCAGAGTCCATCCGTGCTGGCAGAAGGCCAGCGAGGGCCGGTCAGCAACGGGATCTCCGGGCACAGAGGGGCCGGGCACAGGGATGGCGAGCTGCCCCCGAGAGCCTCCACGGACGGGCTGGCACCCCCGGCTTCAGAACCGGGCAAGCAGCCGGGACCGGTTTCATCCCTTCTACTGCCCACCCCGAGGCTGGCAGCTACTCCACACTCACCCCGAGGCTGGCAGCAACTCCACGCTCCCATAGGAGGCAGCTATGCTCCTATGGGGGGGCATTACGCTGCGTAAGTAACAGCGCACCGTTCGGTGCCCGAGCAGTGTAGGCCTGCCAGACACCAACGTGCTGGGGACACTGCGCCCTCATTCCTCTGTGCCCAGCTCTCCACCACGGGAGGCCAGCTGGTGCATCGGACATAAAGGTCCCGTGGGCCTCAGTGTGTGGAGCAAAAGAACCGATTTCCAAACATTTTCCTCCCAGTCTCTCAACAGCCACACGTGTGTGGCCCTCCGTCAGCTGAGCCGCGGGCCTGTGGTTCTCCCTCCAGCCCGGGGTCCACGCTCCCTCTGGCGTGGCCCACAGAGTCAGACTGAGGAGGGGGTGGAGGGGGCTCTCTGAACCCCAGCGCTGCCCAGCACTGACAGCGCAGTGACGGAGGCAGGGATCTGCTCAGCATGCACGTCGCCTGCTGTGGCGCCATGGCAGAGACTGTTCCCTGCCACACCTCCTGCCACAGCAAGTTCACCATGGCATGCTGGCAGAGTCCACCGACACTGTGCCCGCAGCCATGGGTCCCGGGAACACGAGCCAGGGCGGGACTGAGCCGGGGTTCCCTCTCAACCTCACCCACAGGCTTGGTCTTCAAATGAATGGGCTCTGCGCAGCACAGGGCTGCAGCGGGGTGCCAAGGGCTGTGCCCCCCAAAGCTAAGACCACGGCCCTCCCTCCTGCTGCACGGACCAGCGTTCACCTCGATAGCTCAGCTGTAAGCTCAGGGTTGTAGCATTATCTTGGCAAATACAAAGCCAAGAACCACGAAAAGGCTGGCAGACAGGTAACATAGTCTGTTGAAACTTTCTGCTTTACCCCGTATCTAACGTGAAGTTGAAAAAAAAAAAAGGAAGTTGTTGAATCTCTTTCTAGTCAGTGTTTAGAAATACGGGTGGTCCCAGTAGAGGATCCATTGACCAGTATCCTCTGCATTCTAGCTTCTTCGTTAGTTCCACCGAGACAATTAAACCAAGAGTCTTCTTTAGAGCCACGTGAGTAACTTCCATAAGTAACTTTAGCAGAGGTTTTGTGGTATCTTTGCATTTGGTAATGGAATGAATTGGTCTGAAAAGTAATGAGATTAAAAAAATCCTTATAAAAAAAAATTGGTGGCTGGCCAGCGTGGCTCAGTGGTTGTGTGTTGACCTATGAACCTGGAAGCCACGATTCGGTTCCCAGTGAGGGTACATACCTGGGTTGCAGGCTTGATCCCCAGTAGAGGGCGTGCAGGAGGCAGCCAATCAATGATTCTCTCTCTCTCCTTTCCTCTCTGAAATCAATAGAAATATATTTTTAAAAAAATAAATTGGTTACTTCACTTATACTTTGTGGGGTCTTCAATTATGCCGGAACTATTTGTATAATCCTCCAAGACTGGCAAATACTTTTTCTGCCCATTCTTCTTCGGAATCACTTTCACTGGCAGACACTATCCTATTTCTCTTCTGCCTTCGAGTCGCTCTAATGTCAGACTCATCACAATCTTCCGACAAAGGACTCTCTTCTGGCTGACTTCCAAAGGCACTCGGCCAATCAGAGACAGTGCACATAATTCACGCTAGCATTCTTCTCTGCTGCGATGCATCTTTTTAAAAACTTGTCACAGTAAGAGATGGATGGAAGGACAGAATTAGATGTCGCTCACCTCATCCCTTTACATACTGATGGACAAGTAGAGGAAGAGGCCCGGGAGGAAAGCTAAGGACGGCCGAAGTCAGTGCTGAGCGGTGAGGCGGTTTGTACCTGAGCTTGAACAAACAGTCTACCTGTCGAGCTGTGAGAGTCTCCCTTGCTTTCAGACCTTAAAATTACTTCCTTCGTGTGCGAGGAAACACGAGTGCACTCGTGACCTGTCAGCAAGGAGTCACAGGCAGCAGGAAAAACACGCACGCTTTTGTCCAGGGGAGGGGACCAGAGGAGAGGGATGGACTCTCGGCCCAAGCCACGGGTCCCCACACTAAGGAGGCTCTGTCACAAATGAACGTGCAATCCCAAATCCCCAGAACACGCAGGGGAAGCAACCCACAGGTTATATGCCGCCTCACGAATTTCAGATAACAGAATACGTGAGAACTATGTTTAAGTGACTAATAAGCATAAAAGGAATTAAAAATATGACAAAAAATAACAGATTTGAAAAAAAATTCTAGTGACATAGTCACTGACATTAAAAGCTCACTGCACAGCCGAAACCGGTTTGCCTCGGTGGATGGAGCATCAGCCTGCGGACCGAAGGGTCCCAGGTTCAATTCTGGTCAAGGGCATGTACCTTGGTGGCAGGCACATCCCTAGTGGGGGGCGTGCAAGAGGCAGCTGATGGATGTCTCTCTCTCATCTATGTTTCTAACTCTCTATCCCTCTTCCTTCCTCTCTGTGAAAAGCCAATAAAATATTTAAAAAAAAAAAAAAAGCTCACTGCACAGTAAAAAAAAAAAAGGGGGGGTAGGAGGGATAGAGCAGACACAGCTGGAGAGAAGACTAAACTGGAGTGAGTGCTGAGGCCCATCCCCAAAGGCGCCGGAGGGAACCTCCCTTTCGCGTTTAAGAGGCTGGAGACAGAGTGAGGAAGTACGAAAACGCCACGTGCGGTCCTGGGAAGCGCAGCTTCAAAGAAGGAGGGAGCCAGTATCTGAATTGACAACCAGAGAGAACGTTCCAGTAGCGCTGCAAGGCACCGATCCTCTCCTCCAGCCCGGAGGCTCAGCAGGATGACGGGCGCCAGGAGCGGAAGAAGGGCACAGGCCACGCCCTCTTCACAGATGGACAGTCACTGCCAACCCAGAACGCGATACCCAGCTGTGCTACCATTCCAGAGCGCGGCAGGGACACTTCCAGGCACGGAGAGCGGCCAAAACGCTTTCTGCAGGGCGTGGCAGAGCACACTTCACGGAGAAGGGAACCCAACCGGAGGCGAGGGAAAGGATGCGAGCAACGTGTAAACGCCCTGACAGATCTGAGGTGCAACACCCAACCCCACCTGTGGCCTAGCCTCAGGAAGAGCAGAAGTTCCGGGCAGAAGTCACAGGTGAGCGACGATGAGGAACTCAGAGCTCAGGTTGGGGTGAAGGTATTGATTAGCCTTTGCTAAGTCAGGACACACGTTGGAATTTCATGTAACTACTCAGAGAGCCGAAACAGAATGTAGAAGGCAAACCAAAAGACAGGAAAACTTGATAAAAAATAAGTAAATAAAGGTGAAAGAAAAGAGGGACAAAGGGAAAGTATGCAGTAGGAGAGTAGAAAATGCAAACGTAGAATCCCACGAATTCTAAAGAACCGGCTCTGGCAACAAATAACAGGCTTTTGGAGCGAGTGAAGCCACACACACTGTGCAAAGATACGCTCCCCAGCCAAAACCGGTGTGGCTCAGTGGATAGAGCATCGGCCTGCGGACTGAAGGGTCCCAGGTTCAATTCCGGTCAAGGACATGTACCTTGGTTGCGGGTACATTCCCAGTGGTGGTGTGCAGGAGGCAGCTGATCAATGTTTCTCTCTCATGGATGTTTCTAACTCTCTGTCCCTCTCCCTTCCTCTCTGTAAAAAATCAATAAAATATATTAAAAAAAAAAAAAAAAAGATACGCTCCCAAAAGGGGCTGTGGAGGCTGGCCGCAAACACTGGAAAGAGGATCCCGAATCAAAAGAAACCTGGTCCGGGCAGGGTGGGTCAGGGTTGAAGTTGACCTATGAACCAGGAGGTCATAATCTGACTCCCGACCAGGTTGCCGGAGGCAGCCGATTGGTGATTCCCATCACTGATGAGTCTCTGTCCCTCTCCCTTCCTCTGCGAAACCTATAAAAGTCAATTTTTTAAAGAAAGAAACCTGGAATGATGTTCCCATCAGACAAAGTAGACACGAACGGCAGAAGCGCCATCAGTGAGAACAAGGGCGCGCCTCAGGGAGAGGGAGCAGACACCCCAGCTCCCAGGACTGGAGCGGCCCCGATCCTAGCGGGGGACCTGCACACACCTCTGAGTGGCAAGGAGGGGCGAGCCACTGCGATGACAGACGTTCCCGCAGCACACACACACGCTCAGCTCACGGCCACGTACAGAGCGTCTATCCGCTTCAAGCTGACAGTGTTTACAGAGCCAGCAGCCACGGTACAGCGACAGAGACAATCTCAACCGATACCCAGCCGTCCAGGTGGCGGCCAGGTTGGCACACTCCGCCCTGGAGTGAACCCGACCGGCCGCCTGTTTTAACAATAGCTGCAGGGAAAGCGAGGGTGCCCGCCCACCGTCTACCCGGTGTCTGCTCGCGGCGCTGCTGCTCTGGCATCCCGGGGCACGGCTGGGTGCACCCGCCGAGTCACCCCAAAGCAGGCCCTTAGGAAAATCACACCATCGGGGCAACCTGTAAACTCTACGTATGTGGAAAACTCACACCACGCCACTTAAAAATCACAACAAAAAAAGATACATCAAAATCGACTTTTAGAACGGCAAAGGTGCTTTCTCGTGAATTTCACAGGAGTTCACAGCTCAGCTGATACTTACATACTTCTATTAGAAAAGCCGAAAATAAATGAGCTAAGCATCCAACACAATTAGCTAGAGAAAGAACAGGATAATTTCAAAGGAAATAATCGGGGGAAAAGAGAAATTAATCAAGTAAAAATAAAATTGAGAAATTAAGAAATCCAAAAGCTGCTTTTCAAAAATGACTTTAAACAAACCCTGGCGGAGACTAATGGAAGGGAAAAAGACAGAAGGCGCGAGGAACATTATAAAAGTGACAGGAAGGGACTTACATGTTAAAGCCACTGGACACGCATCAGGACTCTTGCCCACACGCTTTGTGACAGACCCATTATCACGCCCTCATTCTGCCAGCAAGATCCTTAAGCCCCGGCAGCCACGTGGCTTGCAGCGGAGGCTGGCGTGGAGTCCCGGGGACCGAACTCCTGAGGCACCACCCTCACACCCCCGTCCGGGGCCCCAGCCCGCGGAGCTTACCCGAGGGGTGCAGGGCCGAGGGGTAGAAGTCCACGGGGGTGCGAGTGGGCGTGATCCGAGGGTCCATGTAGGAGGGCATCATCATCCAGCGGGGGTCGAAGCCCAGCATCTGGGGGTGGTGCGCGTAGAAGGCGCGCTGCGGGTGGGAGGGCGGCGGGAAGACCTGTGGCCAGTGCTGCATCTTGTACAGCTGCTCCTGAGCGGGAGGGAGAGGCGTGAGACAAGCCCGAGCCCCCTCCTTCCAGCGGGGCCCAGAGAGCACCCCACCCGGGACAATGCCTGAGAGGGAGGGACGGACAAGGAGCTGATCGAAGGGGAGACGCAGTGTTACGCTTTCGGGTTGCGGTCCGCCCCCAAACCATGGACCGCTGTGATGACGCTCCCCGCACGCAGGCAGGCAGCCCCGTTTCCTCAGACCCGCCTTTCCTGGGTGCCCTGGGGCCGGCACTGGCCAGCATGCCCCTCTCCGGACTCCCCTTACCCACCACCCGCTGAGCACGGTCCCCAGCTCTCCCTCCTCACCCCTGCCCTCGTCAACCCCTCCTCTGCTCCCCGGAAGTGGTCCTCACACCCCCTGCTCACGGCCACCCCACGCTTCAGAGGAGCCTCGAGGGTTCCCCACGGGGTGGCACTCAATCCCAGGGTCCTGCCCCTGGCACCCTGCGCCCTGCTCCTGCCTGCCTGCACGCGACACCTTGTAACACATGGGAGACGGTCTGGGGCGCTCCTGTCCCCACCCCCCGAACCGGCTCCCTCACTCTCCTTCAGGTTCCGTGTAAAAGCACATCCTCTGCGGAGCCTGAGGGGGAGCAGTCCCTGTCCTCCGCCCTCACCGCCCTGACTTCCTTCCAGGCCATGGTTTCCACTGCGGCTACTCACGGCACCCTAAGAGCCGGAGCCCAGGGGACCCTGCCCCACCACGACCGGCATCTAGAACACTCGGCGCGCGCGGATGAGCATAGGGCGTCAGCAGCACCTTCAATACGAGAGCGTGGAGAGGGCTCGCTGCAGACCCTGCTCCCCATCAGCACCTTGGGGCTGGCTCCCCGGTGCCTCCAGGGCCGCAGCGGGCAGGGCTCAGGTGCGGAGCCCGCCAGGAGCAGAGCCAGCAGCTGGCTCCCCCGTCGGCTCGGGGCGCTCCGGGCCTGTGGGAGGAGCCCTCTGCACTCCATAAATAGAGCCTCCCAGCCCGGCAGCCTGCCGCCCGCAGCCACGCCCCGGTCTAGACCCCAGGTCCCCAGGGCGCCCGGCTGGCCAGGCTGCTAGACGATGCCAGGCTGCCCTGGCGCTTTCAGACTCCTCTCTGCCCAGCGCAGGCTTGCCCCGCAGCCCCTGCCCCCCAGAATGACCCAGACACCGCTCCTGCTGCGTCTGCTCCAGCTACTCTCATCTCCGCAGCCAGAAACTGTCCACCCGCTGCAGCCGCTGAAACGACCAGGACAGCGGCTTCCTATTCCGAGTACGGGGGGGGGTGGGGTGGGGGGGAGGGGGGGGGGGACCAGAGGGGTTCCCTGGGGCTGTTTCCTAGGAGCCCAAAGCAGGGTGTGGGGGGAAGTTTGTTTTATTTTGTTTTGTTTTTAATTGATTTGAGAGAGAGGCAGAGAGAGGAAGATTAAACATTAATGTGAGATTCGTTTGTGGAATGTAATGAACAACATAAACTGATGAGCAAAAATAGGTACAGAGACACAGAAGCGTCAAGCCTCAGAGGGAGGCAGGCAGGGGAGGGGTGAGAGGTCAGCCAAAGGACCTGTATGCGCGCATGCGAGCGTAACCAATGAACGCAGACAGGGGGCGAGGGCCTGGGCTGGGGGCAGGAGCGAGCAGGGAGAGGTCAATGGGGGGAAAGGAGGCATAGGGGATACTTTCAACAATAAAGAACTTAAATTAAAAAATCAATGTAAGAGAGAAACACCATCGGTTGCTCCTTACACACCCCGACCGGGAATCAAACCCGAACCCTGGGTAGGTGCCCTTTGAGGGCACAGGCCAGGGCTGGGCAAGGCTTTAAGGGCAGTAAGTGCGATTCCGGAAAGAGGCCCGGGCACACACACTGAGAAACATCCTGGTTACTAGTAATAATTTAGTAATTCCAGGGACCGCCCGGTGCCGGGCTAAGTAACGTCCAAGAACCACTGTTGGCCACCGCGACGCACCGCTCCTCGGTAACCATCTGCTCGCTCTCCTCCCGGAGGACACACCTGCACACAAGGGCCCGCGGGCCGGGGGCCAGGCTGAGAGCGCCTGGGTGGCCAGCCCCTTCCCCGTGACCTTGTCCGGGGCCAAGGCCAGTCCTCTGAAGGTTTGTGCAATGCCACGAACGATGATACCAGGTCAGCCTACAGGTGTCGGCCACCTCACTGCCACTTCCTGATCAACGCTGACCCGCCTGGGCCACACACACTAGGACAGCGCACCACGAGGACTGACCCCAGCTCTCTGGGTCAACACCAACGCCCTGCATCCTCCCCAAAGCTCCCTCGCCTCCCGCTGGCAGCTCCACGCAATGCTGGGCCGCCCTGGCTCCTGGGGCCACCGTCAGCGTCCCGAGTGGCCACAGGGTACTGCTCTGGCGACAAACCGCTCTTCAGCTAACCACCCAGTCCAAGGCGCCACCACCGGCTCCTCTGTTAGACAGGTCAACCACCTACCAGCGGGGGACACCGCGTGGGGGTGGGCAGAGAGGTGCAGCCCCTGCCGCCCTCCCTGATGGGGACCGGGCAGGGGGGGGCATCACCCACAGGCAGGCTGCTCACAAGGCCTGCCAGTGGCTGCCCGTTTACCTGCTGCTGCTGCTGCTGCTGGCGCTGGAAGCGGGGAGGGAGGGACTTCTGGAACTTGCTGAACTCCTGCGCGGGGGACCCAGCCTCTCCGGGCGCCTCCTCACCGCTGCCGCTCTGGGCCACCGCCGCCGATGCGGGGGGCGCCTCTTCCGAGCACGTGCTGGGGGCGTCCTGGGCAGAGAACTCGGGGGAACCTGGGAACAAACGCCCCAGAGAACAGGCTGTAGTGGCCGGCCAGCAAGTCCCAGCAAGCCAGCCGCAAGTCACAGCCTGGGACCGGCGCTGGCACCAGCTCGGGGTCCCGCACCGTCCCCGCTTTAGGGGAGACGAAGGGCCCCGAGGTCAGGTGACAGGGGGGTGGGATTTGGGTGCGGAGGAGAGGGCTCATTAGAAAGGACTGGGGAAGTCACAGCCATCGTCCCACCCGCAGACTCCCGACCCCACAGGCTGTGTGACTGGGTGGGTAGCCGGGTCCTGCGTCCGCAGAACGAGGCCAGCAGCTACGCCTCCCGCCGGGGCTGGCGGACACCGGGGAGATAATTTGGGGGATGCGCTTCAATGGTACCTGCCCACCCATCTTCTTTCTAAACTCCATTCTCTCAGCCCCACCCAGCTCCGCACTTTCCCAGCTTTTCTGAACTAAACTGACACCTGCTTTCTGAATTCAACTGCGAGGCTCAGGCACAGAAGACCCGCAGAGGCAGGACCCCCAAGCCCACGCCGGGAGCCGGGTCAACGCACCCCACTCACACCAGCCACCTCCTCCCGGCGCTCAGCCCGGCAGCCACCTCCGCGAGCCCGAGAGGCTGGCGCGGCTTCGGAGGGCGTCCTGGGGGCGGACAGGGTGGCTGTCGGTTCCCCGAGTTCCTTGGCCAGGGAGGGCGCTGGGCGCTATCCGACCGGCAGGGAGACCCCCATCCCAGAGGCTTTCAGGGACCGAAACTAACATCAGGCCCTTGTCTCCTAAAAAGGGCTGGTTTTCCTTTATTTTTAAAAATCACGAAGAATCCGAAACTGGTTTGGCTCAGTGGATAGAGCATCGGCCTGCGGACTGAGAGGTCCCAGATTTGATTCCGGTCAAGGGCATGTACCTTGGTTGCGGGCACATCCCCAGTAGGGGGCTTGCAGGAGGCAGCTGATCGATGTCTCTCTCACATCAATGTTTCTATCTCTCTCCCTTCTTCTCTGTAAAAAAAAAAAGGATAAATATATATATTTTAAAAATCACAAAGAATATAGTTGACCGGATTCTTTAAACCCGCTGGTCAAATATCTCTGACCAGCCTCGCAGCCCAGCCCAGGCCTTTTAGCATTAATTCTGAGAACCGCGTGTGCCACGGGTAAACTTCCTTCACGTCCAGGAGCAGGACCCTGCGCATTCAGTAAGACCCTCAGCTCGCACCTTCAGCTGAGCAGAGGACGGTGATGACCGTGATCGTGACGACACGAAGGGCGCTGTTACCAGCACGTGCACGCGTGCTCCCTATGCCCAGAAGCTGCGCCAAGTGCTCCCCACACATCACCTCGGTGGCCCCTCCGCGTGGAGGGAGGGCGTGCTGCTCCCATCCCACTCCACGGACGCGGGACACGCTCCCGAAGGGGGAGGGGCGGAGCCGTGTTAGCGTGGAATCGGGGTGAACCCAGGCCTCGGACCCGGCTGGAGCTCTTCCTGACGATGCTTCCCGCATCCTCTAGCTGCAGCCGGTGGGCACCAGGAAGCCAGGGAGACGCAAACGGAAACGAGGAGCGCGCCCCGTTTCCAGCTGGTGGGCCGAAAGCCCGCTCACCTTTGCCAACAGCCGGGCCGTTCTCCTGCGGCGGCGGCGGCGCCTTCTCGGGAACTGGGGACCGGGGCGCTTCCTTCTCGGCCGGCCGGGGCGCCTCGCTGGCCCTCTGCGCCTGCTTGCACTTCTGGTCCAGCTGCTTGAGTTTGGCGGCGCAGGCAGCCAGCCGCTCCTCCCGGGTCCGGCGCTCCTCCTCCTCCCGCCGCTTCCGGGCGCGCTCCACGGCCTCGGACATCTCGGACTGGATGAACTTCTGCCGGGGGGGCGGCTTGTCCTCTTTGTCCTCCACGGACGGCTGCCGGAACACGCTGCCCACGGGGGACTTCTGCC
>JAAGEH010000126.1:1710425-1721721 GCA_011751065.1 Lasiurus cinereus | reverse complement strand
CCCCCCCCCCCCCCCCCCCCCCCCCCCCCCCCCCCCCCGCTCCCGCTGCGGGCCAGGCCTCTTGCCGAGGCGCGGGCTGCGCTAGGCGGACCTGGGTTTGGGTTTTGGCCCCGCTCTGCCCCTTCACTGTATCTGGGATGAGCTCTGGGCAAACGAAGACCTTCCGCAGCTCGGCTATCTGCCAACGGGACCACACAGGGAGCCCTTGGCAGTGTGGGTGCCCTGGGATGGGACCGACACCAAGAAACGGGACCAACTGCGCTCGCCAGGGCACGATCAAGGCTCCGTGGCTGACCGACCGGGGTGTGGAGCACCCTCGCACCCTCTCAGTCACAGACCCGCTCTACGCCCCCTGAAAACGGGCCAACCTCGGGTACAGAGAGGCACAGGAACTGAATTCATGGTCAGATATAAACTGAATTCATGGTCAGATATAAACTGAATTCATGGTCGGATATAAACTGAATTCATGGTCGGATATAAACTGAATTCATGCCGGATATAAACTGAATTCATGGCCGGATAGACGGTTTCAAGGTGATTCTTTACATAAAGAAAAAACGGTACCTCTGAAAACACCTCCTGGGGGTGTGCCCTCCACCCGAACCTCTCCTGGCTGCCGGTTACTGGACAACAACCCAGAGGCCGAAGAGGCAGCGTGGAGCACCACATGGGAGTTCTCCGGGGTGTGCGGGAGGGAGCTGCGTGCAGGAGGTAGGCAGTACCGATGGCCCCAGCCATGCGATGCCAACAGGCCGTTAAGAAGGCACAGCCTCCACCTGACCCGTGTGGCTCAGTCAGTCGAGCAGCATCCCATGTCGCATGAGCTCTGTCCCCAGCAGAGGGCCGTGCAGGAGGCAGCCAAAGTTTCCCTCTCCCATCGATGTTCGTCTCTCACCTCTCCCTTTTCTTCCCCTCTAAAGGTCAATTAAAAAATCTTCTTTAAAAATGAGAAAAACAGCCGAAGCCAGTTTGGCTCAGTAATAGAGCGTCGGCCTACAGACTCAAGGTCCCAGGTTCGATTCCAGTCAAGGGCATGTACCTTGGCTGCGGGCACATCCCCAGTGGGAGGTGTGTAGGAGGCAGCTGATCGATGTCTCTCTCTCATCGATGTTTCTAACTCTCTATCCCTCTCCCTTCCTCTCTGTAAAAATCAATAAAATATATTTAAAATAAAATAAAATAAAATAATAAAAAGGAAAGAGCGGTACCCTCCTGGGACTTTCAGAAACCCAACCACTCAGCTCGGCAAAGTACAAATGCAGAGGGCACCGACAGATGACCATGGTCATCTTCTTGAGCCTCGTTCCAAATGAATGGGGAGGGATGCGGGGGGGAGAGGGAGTCCCCGCTAATCACAGGTACAGATCCCAGGCGCCATGTACCTGGTAGTCGGGGCCCGAGGCCCAACTGTGAAGCTTCCTGGACGGAGGCTGAGGTTCTGGCACCTTCCGGACGACACGAGCCACGCCCGCGGTGTCGCCCCAGTCCTTCCCTTCCTCGTGGGCCCGCTTGGCATCAGCACTGTCCGCAGAGCTCATCGACAGCCCGCGCTGCCTCCTGGGGTCCCAGCTGTTCCTAGGACAAGCGCAGGCCGTTAGCTTCCCGTCAGCACCACGGTCTGGCCTTTCCGGCCAGAGGTGCTCAGGCAGCTGGCCGCACCCCATTTCCTTCATCAGAGCAGACCCAACTCCCACCGCCGCTGCGGGGACAAGACAGCCAGAACACCAGCCCTCAGCACCAACATTCACCAACTCACTCTCACACCAAGGTCAAGCCCCAGCCGGCTGCTCCACCATCACTTTATCTTATGGGGGGGGGGCCTCATTCTCCCCCTTTTAAAGAGTTGAGAAAGATTCTCAGAGAGGTTGGGCAGCTGCTCGTGCAGGGAGGAGCTGACAGACTGAAGCTGAACCCAGAAGAAGGTGCTTCTTTTACTACAGCCCCTGCCCTGTGTTTGCATTGAAGGGGAAGGGAGCGGTACGGGCTCACTCCATGCTCAGGGCAGTGCTAGACACAGGCCCGGGCAGAGCGTGAGGACACGTCTGGGCCTCTTTTGTGGGAAACAAGTGTCCCTCAGCCCAGTCTGCACCCTCTCCGATCTGGGATCCCTCTCACAATCCAGGATCGCTGGCTCCCAACTGCTCACCTGCCTGCCTTCCTGACTGCCCCTAACCGCTTCTGCCTACAGGCCTGATCACCCCCAACTTTCCTCCTCTGCCAGCCTGGTCACCCCTAACTGCCCTCCCCTGCAGGCTTGATCTCCCCCAACTGCGGGTCCCAGATTGGAGAAGGTGCAGGCTAAACTGAGAGACACCCCCCGCCTCAAGCATGAATTATGAATTTCGTGCACTGAGCCTCTAGTGTGTGTGTGTGTGTGTGTGTGTGTGTGTATACACATATACATACTCCTATAGCAGGAGTACAGAGAAGGGCTCACGTCTGGCTACTGTGTGTGTGCACGGGTCAGTGCACATGTGTATGTGAGCGGGGGAAGGTGAGGCAGGTGAGGGAGGATAGGAGATCACAGGAGGGCAGCAATTGCTGACTTCATGGTGAGAGGCGGGGAGAGGCCACAGCAAGGCTTCTGATGCACCCGAAAAGGCTGTGTCTTCAGAAGACAACGGGGCACAGGGTGAGGGTGAGGAAACAACATGAAGGAGGGCGCTGGGCTGGCTGGCCTCTGAGTGGTCCAGAGAAGAAAGGAGGCCCGTCCCCTGGCCCCGGCACAAGGACAGGCAAGGCTGGAGGCAGGGAAGCTTCAGGAAGCATCATGGAGGGAAACAGAGATGTCAGAGGGACTCTGAGCTCGTTGTAGGAGTCTCTGGGGGTTGGGCATCCCCAATCAGCTCAAAGATTATCAAAAAAGAGCAGGTTTGCCAAGACCGGTTTGGCTCAGTGGATAGAGCATTGGCCTGCAGACTAAAAGGTCCCAGGTCGATTCTGGTCGGGGGCCTGTACCTTGCTTGCGGGCACAACTCCAGTAGGGGGTGTGCAGGAGGCGGCTGATCGATGTTTCTCTCTCATCGATGTTTCTGACTTTCTGTCCCTCTCCCTTCCTCTCTGTAAAAACATCAATAAAATATATTTTAAAAAAAAAGAGAGAGAGAGAGAGAGACAGAGCAGATTTTGCCCGGCCAGCGTGGCTCAGAGGTTGAGCATCGACCTATGAACCAGGAGGTCACGGTTCGATTCCCTGTCAGGGCACAAGCCCGGGTTACGGGCTCGAACCCCAGTATGGGGTGTGCAGGATGCAGCTGATCACTGATTCTCTCTCATCACTGATGTTCCTATTTCCTTCTCCCTCTCTCTTCCTCTTGAAGTCAATAAAAATGTATTTGTTAAAAAGAGCAGGTTTAGGGAGGCGGTGCCCTGAGTCTGAAGTGTCCTTGGTCAGAGCCAGTAGCAAAGCTGGTTCCATGTCTACCTCCTTCCGCTGACTATTCAATTACCATCAACTGAAAGAGACAAGAACAGTGTCCTCCCGCCCCATCAATCTGCAAAGTCTTCTATCTCTGCCTTTGACTCAAGTTCTTGGTCAGCCAATAGTGTGAAGGCCTGGGGAGGGGCGGGGACTGGGTGGAGGGAGATAGTGGGGGAAAATAGGGGACACTGTGTCAACAATACAAAATAAACTTAAAAATGTGATGCTTATTTCTGGATTTAGGATTAAAGGATTTCCTTCTAAGCTCAGTGTTCCAAGAACTGACCCAAAGGTAGTCCCCAAGTGCAAGGAGCGGCGTGAAAATAAAGAACAGAGCCTCAGTGAGTTAACGGTTGTGCCATCAGAGCGGCTGCGTGTTTGTTACCAGCTTCCTCCAGAAGAGGGCGCTGACTCCAGGAGCTTGGAAGTGAAAGATGGAACAACAGAGACGTGCAGATTGGACCATACACACATTCAATCAGTGGCAGTAAAACAAAGGAGAACATTGAAGCCTTAATATCTAAACAATAGTTTAAAAATCCCATTTTTTGAGGAATGCATAATAAGTCCCATAGGTGATGTATAAAGAAAAGAGGAAATGCCACATGAAGAAAAAAAAACCCATGTGCTGGTAGAAAAAGAAAGAAAGAAAGAAAGAAAGAAAGAAAGAAAAGACAAATTAAAGCAACCAAAGACGCTATTTTGCAAGTATTAGCCAATAGTGTGAAGGCCTGGGGTGGGGTGGGGACTGGATGGAGGGAGATAGTGGGGGAAATTAGGGGACATCTGAAATAAGTCAACAATACAAAATAAACTTAAAAATGTGATGCTCATTTCTGGATTTAGGATTAAAGAGTTTCTGTCTTATTTTTAATTAAAATTTTTTTGTATTTTACAAAACATGTTATTCATATGGCTTTTAAACATGTAAAGTGCCAAAGTAAATAAATAAAGGTACTAGCCACGCCCGGCCAGCATGGCTCAGTGGTTGAACATCAACCTATGAACCGGAAGGTCATGCTTCAATTCACAGGTTGTGGGATTGATTTCCAGTGGAAGGCAAGCGGGAGGCAGCTGATCCATGATTCTCTCTCATCATTGATGTTTCTACCTTTCTCTCCCGCTCCCATCCTCTCTGAAATCAATAAAAATGTCTATAATAATAAAAGCAGAATATACTAATTAGACCGGGCAGCCGGACGACCTTCCTTCCAGACGACCTTCTGGACAAAGCCACGGCTGCAAGGGTTGAGGCAAGCTGCTCAGCTACAAGGGCCAAGCCCCTTGAATAAATTTCATGCATCGGGCCTCTAGTGTTAAATAAAATAAAAAAAGAACTAACCAATACTACTGATATTATGATAAAAACAAGAGGGGCTAGAGTACAATTAAGTTTTTTCCAAAGGGCATGTGAGTAAAATTTGTCCAATAAAATGATCCAGAAAAAAAGAAAAAAGATTAAATTGACCTAAGAAGTTTAGGAAGGCTGACCTACTCTGCGTAAGCTTTCCCCACCCCCAAATCCCCGAAGACTCCCGGCATGCTTCTGTACGCACGCCCCAGAGTGCAGGCGACCCCAGAGGAAAGGGGCAAGTTGAACCCAGGCGGTTTCCCAAACTCGCTGGGCCACAGAAGGCTTCTGGGGCACGCCATGCATCACCCTCCGCAGAACACAGTCCACCCCACCTCAGGGAGGTGCCAGAGCAGTGGCTACAATCACTAGGACCCAGCCTGCCACGCCTGGATACAAATCCTGGCTCAGTTCTCGAAAGTGTAGCCCTCTCATCTGCAAAGCGAAACAGTATCTGCCCGGGGAGGCTGCTGGGAGCGAGGAAATGCACCGGGCACGGGACCAGCACAGGGCCGTGCCGCTAAGCATAAGGGTGCACTGGAGCATGCCCCGGCAGGAGCTGGGAGGCTTACCACTGTGGCCGGCCATCCTTCACCACGTCCTCCTCCTCTTCATCATCACTGAACTTCAGCTTCTCAGAATAGTCCACTTCCTCGTGGAGGCCTGCAGCAGGACGTGAGCCAGGAAGAACGAGAAGAGATGAGAATTTCAACTGCCAAGAGTGCCACTTCAGTCCGGAATCATGCCAACCCGATGGAGGAGTAAGGCGAACCACGCGGCTGCCACCACGTAACCAACTGCGGCTAAACGGAGGGAGCGCTGGTCAGACTAACCCCCCTCTGACAACAGCTCCTGACTCTGGGCAATCTATAATCATAAAAGGGCCACATGCTACTGAGTCCTGACAACCTCTGGAAGAAGCCGGGGCTGCAAGGGAAGCCTGGGTCCTGGGTGCCAGAGGGAAGCTGGTGCTGGCAGACAGGGACAGGAAGGCCCACTCTTGCACAAATTTCGTGTATCAGGCCTCTACTGTGTGTGTATATCCTATCTAATAAAAGAGCAATATGCAAATCAACCATCATTCCACTATACCCACCAGCCACTCAGAAGTGAGTATGCAAATTAACCCCAACCAAGTTAGCTACAGCCACAGAGTGAGCAGAAGGGAGGCTTGGGTTTCCCTGGTGATGGAGGAAGCCAAGTTTTCCACACACCCTGGTGGGCCCAGGCCTCGGGCCTAAATGGGCAGTGGGACATCCCTGGAGGGGTCCCAGATTGGAGAGGGTGCAGGTTGGGCTGAGGGACACCCCGTCCTTGTACACGAATTTCATGCACTGGGCCTCTAGTGTGTGTGTGTGTGTGTGTGTGTGTGTGTATACACACATACATACTACTATATACTAGTGTGTATATATATGCTAATATATATATATTTCTTACGATTCTTAAATTTTTTCTTTTTAATATATTTTATTGATTTTTCACAGAGAGGAAGGGAGAGGGATAAAAAGTCAGAAACATCGATGAGAGAGAAACATCGATCAACTGCCTCCTGCACGCCCCACAGTGGAGATGTGCCCGCAAGCAAGGTACATGCCTCCAACCGGAATCGAACCTGGGACCTTTCAGTCCGCAGGCCGACGCTCTATCCACTGAGCCAAACCGGTCTCGGCTTAAATTTTTTTTTTTTAATCTTTTATTGATGTTGAGAGAGGGAGGGAGAGGAATAGAGAGAAACATCTTTGATGTAGTAGTCTAGTTTTCCTAGTAACTTTGTTAATGTGCTGTGAAAGACTGAAAATTTGATTATGTCATATATATGATATTAATTGTGAATTAGTGGAGCTTTGATTTAACAGTGTATCAACATCTAAACATACTGGTACTTGATAGTCCATTAAAGAAAATTAACCTCCAAATTTTAAGCTGTAAAGTCACTGGAATACTGTTTAGAAAAAAAATCACAACTACATGAATTTACATTCTGGGTACGTATGTTAAGAATTGTACACAGCCCAGCCGGCGTGGCTCAGGCGTTGGGCATCGACCTCTGAACCAGCGGATCTCGCTTCAATTCCCGGTCAGGACACATGCTTGGGCTCCGATCCCCAGTGTCAGGAGTGCAGGAGCCAGCCCACCAATGATTCTCGCTTATCATTGATGTTTCTCTCTCTCCCTCTCTGCCTCTCTCTCTTCCTCTCTGAAATCAATAAAAATATATTTTAAAAAAAGAATTGTATACAAATTGAAATGTCTGTGTACTTATCACCAAAACAAAAAGTACCACCGTGCAATAAAGCAAAAAAAAGCAAAAAAAGCATGAGGTCTGAAAAGGAAGACAAAGCTGCCCCCTATTTATAGGCAACATGATGGTTATGGAGAAACGCTAAGAAATCAACCAAAACTAGTAAAACTGGTGAGTGCATTCAACGAAGTATCTGGTATAAGGTCAATGCACAAAATCAACTTGTATTTCTACATAATAACATCGAACACTTGAAACAACATTTTAAAAAAAGGAAACAATGCCATTTGTAACAGTATCAAAGACCATCACCCACTCAGGAATAAGCTTACTGATATCTAGTCAAGACCTTGACCCTGAAAACTATAAACCGCTGCTCGGGGAAGGAAAGACCTAACAGATGGACTGGTTTCTGGAGAGAAGACTCAAAATTAAGACATCATTTATCCAGAAATAAATTCCATAAATCCTGACCAACATGTTTGCAAGCTCTTTGTAAATATTGCTAGGCTGCTTCTAAATTTACATGAGAATGCAAAGAACTCAGAATCGTGAAACAATCGAAAACACAAAGAGCCCTCGCTGGGCGCTCAGTTAAGGTCACTGTTCAAGCACCAAAGGGCTGAGGAGAAGGCGGCAAAGCATGCTGGGGGAAGGCAACCACCGATGTTTCCCCCTCAAAACCAGTAAAAACCTGTTCTCCGGTGAGGATTAAAAAGCAAAACAAACCAAAAGCAAAAAACAAAGTCTGAAAACTTACACTACCTGAATTTTTAAAATGTTGTCGGTTTATTTTGTTCATCAGACTTCCACTACCTGAAGGTAAGACTTAGACTATAGTGATCCAGTGTGGCATTGGCATCAGGATGGATAAACGGGTCAATGGAACAAGCAGGTCCAGAGATAGACCCACATGTACAAGGTCAACTGACTTTTGGCAAAGGTGCCCAAGCAATTGAATGGGGGAAGGGAAGTCTCACCATCCAATAGTGGGGAGAGCAAGGGGATATCCTTCTGGTAAAAAATAAACTTCAACCCCTATCTTACACCTTACAACCAATTCAACGTCATATATGGTAAGAATTAACACTATAAAATATAAAGCAATATCTCTACTACCAAGGGAAGAAAGAAAGATTATTTTAGATATGATACAAAAATAATAACCATAAAAGACACAAATTTATAAACTTCATCAAAACTAACAACTTCTGTTCATCAAAACAGTGCTAAAAAGATGGATGCCCTGACCGATGCGGCCAGCTGGTTAGAGCTTTGGAGGGTACACCGAAGGGCTGCGAGTTCTATTCCTGGTCAGGGCACAGTGCCCAGGTTTCCAGTTCAATCCGGGTCAGGGAGGGTATGGGAGGCGCCGATCAATGTTTCTCTCTCAAGTCAATGTTTCTCTCTCTAACGCTCACTTTCCCTTCCTCAATGAAAAAAACATACCCTCAGGTGAGGATTTAAAAAAAGAATAGACAAGGCAAACTGTGGGAAAACATGTTTGTGAAATGTAAGCTGCAAAGGACTCAAAAAGGAAAGGAAAAGATGCACCTCTCAAACAGGCACGAAAATGACTGGCATTAGTCACCCCCAAATGCAAATGCAAAGCACAGAGATACCACTGCACACCACCAGAATGGCAAAAGCACAGACTGACAGGAAGGTGTGGTCGCTGCTGGGCACGTGTGATGCTCGGCCCCTGGAGGAGGTCTGTGGTCCTTGTCACCACATCACACACCTACTCTCATCACACACCAACACTTCCACTCCCCGCTGGGCACTCTGACATGAAAATATCATACACGATGGAGCTTTAAAGTGGATCAGTAAGTTCAAGTATACTGACACAGTAAATATGCCCCAGGAATTAAAAGCAACAATGGACATACAGAACAACATGGACGAATCTCACAAACACGAGCGGAGGAAAAGCTGTGTGACTCCAGTTGCCTGTCATTATACAGCGCAAAACTCCTCCAGGAGCGACACCAGAGGGGGGGGAGGGGCAGGCCGGCGGGAAAGGATTGGGGAAAAAGGAGAAGGTTCCCAGGTGTGTCCCTTTGTGAAAAGTGCACAATCACGATGTGTGTCTTTCAATGTCATTGAAATTACTCGAAAACAAACAAAAAGGATTTTAACGGCATGTAATCGGGCTGGGGTGGAGAGTGGGCGAAAGGAAAGAACAAGAAAGGCAGAATGGGGGTACCTGCCCCAGCTGGTGAGGGGAGCCGGGGGCTCATTACACAATTGTGCTGGGTCTAACTCTTCCATTATAAAAAGTCTTCACAAAACGTTAACAGCAAAATCCACCACAGCTCTAAGATCAGACCGAAGAGTATAAGACACGGGATGGACCAGGAGGCCCCCACGGGGTGAGAGCCAGCCGGGACCCCGCAGGCACGGAAGCGCTCCCGCCCGCTGTGCTCAGTCCCCGCGCCAGGAAAACCATGCCCGGCGTTCACTCTGGACAGACCCCTGACCCCGGGGGCAGCGCCGCAGAAACACAGCCCACCTGCCCAGCCGTCGTCGGCATCGGTGTCCAGGTCGTCCAGGCCCTTGAGGTTCTCGGCGTTGATGATGGTGGGTCGCGGCGCCCGCTCCACCAGCTGCCGGAGCGGGCGGGGCGGCCGGGGCGCCCCCAGCCGGCTGTCCTTTCTGATGCGAGAGAAGGTCAGGACACTGGGCTATGGCAACCGCCCATGGAAGCAAACGCAGACTCTGAAAGCTAGGCCTGACCCGCCAAGCTCCGTGGGTGCGTTAATAAGCCAACCCCTTTGGGCAGAAGCACACCGGGGGCACAGGCCCCCCAAAACCCTGCCTCAGGCTGCAACTGCCCCACTCGGCGCTCACGCCCAGGGCAGCGGCCTCGGCCCGTGCCCAAACTTCAACTGTGCCAGGCACTCGAGTCAGAACCCAACCTCCCGCCGGCTGTCCTGCGCCCCGCACAGCCTGGCACTGTGGGCTTCAGCCTGGCGCCTCCATGCCCACGATCACCACCGCAGAGAGCTCCCCCTCGCGCTCGCCTCCCGCTTACCCGTCCTGGTCATTCATCTGGAACTGTCTGAAGGGAACACGGGGCTCCAGGCGGAGCTGCGGGGCGGGGAAGGATGCTCGATCTGTGGTACCCGGGTTCTCGGACGACTGTGGTGAGCACATCTGAAACAGAACGCCGGAGTGGGTTTGCTGGTGGGGACCGGCTCTCCGCCCCCCGGACATCAGCGTTGGGTTTTGGAAAATGAAAGACGGGAGAAAGCAACGGCAACTCTTGGGGTTTCCCATTGAACATGCCACCGTCTCCCCATTTCTTCCCTGCTGCTAGGGCAACGGGGCTGTGTCTTGGGGGGAACCTGGCCCTCCCTTTTTGGAAAGAGCCTCGGCTGAGATAAGCACACCAGCAGGGAAAGCAGTTGGGGCCCTCAGGGCTGGGAAGGAGGGAAAGCGGAACATTAACGGGAACCTCCACAACAGGGCACGGGGCAAAGCGTGAAGTCGGGGAGGGGGGAGCACCGGAGGTGACCCCCCCATCCCTGAGGCAGTTCTACTGGGCAGAAACACACCCTCTGAAGACTTACAAAAGCAGGAAGCATGTCGTGGTATGTAGGTGGGTGGTATGCATTCCCCATGAACTGTGAAGCCCCTTTGCGAACAGGCTGAGCCGGGCGGAGAGAGGGGTCCTTAGAGTCGCTGGCACATGCCGAGGAGGGGGCTCCGTCTCCCGCACTCGAGTTCCTGATGCCCAGCTCGGTGGGGGAGGCGCTCAGAGACGTGGCAGAGATTATGTTTCGCCCACCACCCTCCCTCCAGCTCGTCACATCTGGAAACGGAAAGGGGCAAAGGGAGAGGACAGAGGAGGGGGAGGAGGGACTGTATGAGGTTCTGAGGGGCAAGGGACCCCTCATTCACCAAAAAAGCCCCAAAAAACAAAAGGTGAAGAGTAGTGTCCTTAAAAAAAAAAAAAAAGAGTAGTGTCCTGGTCACGTGTGTCGGGGGAGGGGGGTAGACAACACCAGCCAAAGCGGGTGAACTTGGGGGAGTCTGACTGGGAGACAACACGAGGTCCCCAGAGAGGAGAGGAGGCACGTGTGCCCCTCGGCCTGGCCGCAGCCCCGGACTTGACATTGAGGCAGAGTGAGTTCTGACGTGTTTCACACTTGGCTGAGCGGTGGCCCCTCTCATCAAGGAGGTCGCCCCAGTTCCTAAGACCAAGCAGAGCAGCTCTTGGCCCGCTAGGAGGGAGAGAGGGGGCTGGGTGGTGTGTGTGGACCAGACCCTC
>JAAGEH010000126.1:1678062-1710415 GCA_011751065.1 Lasiurus cinereus | reverse complement strand
AGAGGGTCTGCACCTGCCACAGGCCTGGGCCCCGCCTACCCTGCACCCGCCGGGCTTCTGCAGGGCCCAGGTGGCCTGCGACCGGCTCTCTGTCCCCATGAGGCTCCCGACTGCCAAAGCAGCGGGCCTGGTGGAACCACCGGCTGGGACACGCTGCGGGAGCCGGTGCCGCTGGTTCAGTTAACTTGGGGGGCGAGTGGAACACGAAAGGCCCCTGCGTGTGGGAGCAGAGAAAGACCGAGGGCGGAGCCACACACTGGGTCAGCTCTGGCCCGCCAACCCCTGCCTGTGGGCTCGGTAAGCCTGTGTGGGTCACCCCTCTGGCCACCTGCTTCTTCTCTTCTCCAAAGAGGAGATGGAGCCCATCCCGGAAGCTCCTCCGCCCCTCACTGTTCACAGGCCCATAAAGCAGCTCGTTCTCATTAGACCCGGAACATTCCCGCTCCCGGCCTGAGGAACTGGGGGCGTCTTTGGAGTAAACAAAGTAACGCGCGCAGGCGCTGGAGGCGGTGCACTGAGGGAGAGCGGCATGGGACCCTTTCCTTCCCGGCACCTCAGCTCTGGGGGTCAATCCCGAGAAGCAACACAAGCCCGCATGTTTCAAGAGCTGATCAAGCACCCCCCAATACCTCCAAAAAACAAGAGCGATTGCAGAGTCTCTGGCTGGAACAGGCAGAAAATCTCACTCCTAAGGTACACCCGCAGCCTCTGAAGACATCACCGGCAGGTAGACTCCCCGACCTGCCCTCCCTGACCAGACCCGAGAGGGTAGCCTCTGAGATCGGCGCTGAGCGGGCTACGTAAGGGCACATGTTCAAAACAGGGCTTCTGAGTTGGCAGGGGTGGGGAAGTGGAAGTCACCGCTTTAACATACTCCCCAGGTGACCCTGATGGCATCCCACTGGCTTGGCAAGCGCTGGGTTAGAAAACTGCCCCTGAATCAGCGACCAAGGCAGCTGGTCCTAGGCCCGCCCATCCTTGCCATGACCATCAATCATAGAACTTTCTAATGACAGCAGAAGGCAGGCAGGCCTGGCCGACCCAACAGCAAGAAACAGGGGTGACCTCCCAACCAGCCTAGGGTTCAAGTCCAGTGGATGCAGAGGTCAGGCAAAGGTCAACCGCCACGCCTGCCAGGCCCTTTGAGGCCCCGCACACGCCAGTCCGAGGGCAGGAGGCAGGGAGAGGCTGCCTCCCTCGTGCCCGCCGGGCCCAGCTCACTCACTCTGCGGGCGGAGGCTTGGTCCTGGCCCATACGACAGATCTAAGACGCCCTTTTCTTTGCCAGCCTTGTCCTGCCCTCCAGCTGCTTTCAGCGTCGGAAATTCCTCGGGAGAGAAGGATAAGAGTCGGCTTGAGCCCCTTAAACCTGGAAAAAAAATACCGGAAAGACTGATGGAGCCAGTGAGGTGGCACCAAGGATGCTCAGCCTCAGCGACTCTAAGCTCAGACAACCACGTTGCTGTCAGTGCTGGCAGAGCGAACTAGGGTTCCCTGAGGGCCCCCAGATCTAACCCCGACAGGCCCTCAGAATCAGCACTTCCTCCCTGGGGCCAAGGCCAGGCCCCCAGAGCGGTGACTCTCAGGTGAGAGACCCCACAAGGCTTTAGGCTGAGACAACCTAGACCCGAGAAGGTGCGCGCCTGTCCTGCCCCCTCTTCCCACTTACCACCTTCGTGTCCTGCTGGCTTTCCATTCAGCTGTGCCCATGACTTTGGTCCACCTGGCACTGTATTTGTGTTCTGGAAAAGGAAGAGAATTAGAGGAGCGCCAGCCATCGGCCTGCTGTGCATTCCCAAGCAAGTGGGAGGTGTTCATGGCTGCCCCAGGTTCCATCCACCACGATGCCCACCAGTCCACGGCCACGTGCCGAGTGGGATGGGCACAGGAGCTCTGCCTTTTCCACCAGCATCCAGCTGGCGAGACCCCTCCCACATGAAGGGAAGCTACAGCTCAGAGCTCAGGGTACAAACCTCCTCAGCTACTGGGTTAGGTGCCCAGTTACACAGGTGCCCTTTCCCATGACCCTCTCAGCCCACGCTTCCCGCACACACTCACGGCAGGGGCTATCTCTTACTTTTAGCACAGAGCTGACTGGTCCACAAGCCATTTACCGTACTTTCTGGCGTATAAGACGACTTTTTTTTATTCTAATATATTTTACTGATTTTTTACAGAGAGGAAGGGAGAGGGATAGAAAGTTAGAAACTTCAATGAGAGAGAGACATAGATCAGCTGCCTCCTGCACACCCCCTACTGGGGATGTACCCGCAATCAAGGTACATGCCCTTGACCGGAATCGAACCTGGGACCCTTCAGTCCTTAGGCCGACGCTCTATCCACTGAGCCAAACCGGTTTCGGCAAAACGACTTTTTAACCCAGGAAAATCTTCTCAAAAGTCAGGGGTCATCTTATACGCCGGGTGTCGTCTTACAGGGCAAGTATATCCCAAACTCTGTATTTTAACAGGAAAAGTTGGGGGTCGTTTTATACGCCCAGTCGTCTTATACGCCAGAAAATACGGTACTTACTGGGAGTTGCCCTGAATGCTTGCCATGGTGGCTGGAATGCCCCCAGGTCTTGCTCATAGGACCACATGAGGGGACCACGCAGCTGGATGGACAGCCCCCCCACCCCCCTAGGAGGGGTGCACCTCCAGAGCCAGCAGGAAGCAGGGGGGCACCAGGGCCAACCCACAGCCTCCCATTTGGTGCCTATAAGCAGCCAAAGGCACTCAGCTGGATGAGGTACCCACAGGGCCACGCAGGAGTTACTGTTATTGCCAATGAACTTCATCCCAAGAGAAGCTACAGCCTCGGGTGAGGTTTTGGAAAGGGGGAGTCTCCTCCCAGCGCCTCTGAGTGTGAGCGAAGGCCTGGCAGCAGCTGGCAGCAGCTGGGGCTGTGCTACCCCAGGCCGGGCTCCGAGACGGTCCCCTCCACGATGTCCTTCCACGGGTGCCGGGCCCCCCGCCTGTCCGGGGTGAGGCCCAGGCCCAGGCATTTTTCTCGCACAAGCTCCAGAGCAAGTGCGCTGTGCAGCCAGGGCTGCGAACGGCTCCGCGCTCTCATTCAGCCCCAAATCCCAGAAACGCGCGTTCCCCTCTACCTACTCGCAGACCCCAGCGGACTGAGGCCAAGGAATATGGAGCTTCACACGAGTACGGGTTCTTTTTCTCTTTAATTTCAAAGGCACGGTGTGCTGTTGTCGGGTGGGGCTTCCTTCTGGCAAAGCCAGAAACTCCCCACAGACGGGGATGACGTCTGAGAACTCCACTGCCAGGCAGCAAAGTTCGGAAGTTCAAGTTGTTTTCAAGAGGCCGGTGCGTGCTCGGGGTCTGGTCCAGATTTCTTTTGGTCTCAAGTGCTCCACACCTCTCCTCTGGGGTCCTGGCCACCAGCTAAGCCCGGGCCCCGCCATCTCTGGGCCCCACGGTCTCCCATGGGCTCCGGGGGCCGTGAGCTCTGGCCCAGCCAGCCACGCCTTTCTCTTTAGGAAAAGGTTTTAATGCATCGACCAGAAGTGACTGCTGGAGCTAGGGATTTCCCAAGGAGGCGCTGAGACACCACCGGGCCCGAGAGACCTCATTAAAAAGGTTTTGAGGGCAGATCGATTTGGGGGCTGCTGTCCCTGCGGTCCTCTCGCAGCCAGGGTGCACGTGAGCACGGTAAAGGCGCTGAGAAGACGCCCAGCGGGAAAGGAGCTTCTCGATGCTGTTTGCAGAATCCCCGCTCCTGCCCCCGGCTTACGTCTGCTCATGGCACTGGTTTCCTGGGAGCAGAGCTGGGGCCCCATCTAACCGTATCTACCCGACCCAGCCCGTATCCACCGTATCCACCTCCACAGGAGCCCACAGACTCAAACTGGGCCTGTTTCAGCTCTGCCTGGGGCTTCTCCATCAGTTGTCATTGGTAGAAGCAAGCCAAGCAAAGCCACCCGTCTCGGTGGCGGGCGTTAGGTGGCTGCGACATGGCCTCTGGGACAGGGTCCCCAGCACCTACCTCCTGACTGATTGACTGAGTCGGTTTCTGTAAATTGGAGACAGACTTCTGCAAACCCGGCTGCGGCTGCGACTCCGGCGGCTGAGAGGCCGTCGCACTGGAACTAGACAGAGAGACAGGACACACGGTGAGGCTCCGATGCGGCACAGCCACGCCGACAAGGTCCCTCAGCATTTCCAAAAGCCACAGCTGGGAGCAAGACACCCCCTCCCCCCGGCCCCCCAGCCAACAGAAGCAGGACCGTCCCCGGGAGACGCTCAGGCTGGCAGACTACCACGTCTGCCGCCTACTCCTGGCATCAACAGGGCCGAACAGGCCTCTGTCTGCAAACACTAAAGCTATGTGAACCATGAAGTCATTGAGGATCTGCCAGTGGGGAAACTGAGTCACTGTAGGGAAGGGGCTCTGGGTCCCCCTTCGTCCTGACCAAGCGCTCACAGCTACTAGGGGGCTGACAGCTTTGAAACAGCAGATATAAAAGAATTTTTACCACCTCTTGGCTTGTAAAATATATACATATATGCTTATAGTATATAACTAGATTTATAAATATATATAACAGAATTTCTCATGAGCTCATCCTCCAGAGAGAAACTCTAAGCAGTTTTTTCTCAACATAATATAGTATTTTTTAACACAAGTGGGATAATGCCACGCATACAATTCTGTAACTTGTTTCTTACTTAATTTAACAGCTTTTCATGACAATACATAGGGACCGTCCTCTTTCTTTTAATGACACAGTGCAACTGTGAATCATAATTTACCAATCTCCGTTTTTTTCTATTAAAGATACAACTGCAATGAACATTTTTGTATATAAATATCTTTGTACACCTTTGTATAATTCAGAAGTGTAATTGCTTAGAAATGGAATTGCTGGATCAAAAGATATGTGGTTGTTTTTTTTTTAATATATCTTTATTCATTTCAGAGAGGAAGGGAGAGGGAACGAGGGATAGAAACATCAATGATGAGACACCATCATTGATCGGCTGCTTCCTGTACATCCGCCATTGGGGATCAAGCCCACAACCCAGGCATGTGCCCTTGACCGGACTCAAACCTGGGACCCTTCAGTCCGCAGGCTGACGCTCTATCCACTGAGCCACACCAGCTAGAGATCAAAAGATGTTTTGAACTTGAAAAGATATTGCCAAACTGCCCTCCAAAAAAAAGGCTGCATCAGTTTCCACCCCACAGGTAACCTTTACTTTCTTAATCCTCACCGAGGGATATTTTTCCATTGGTTCTTAGAGAGGTGGAATAGAGAAGGGGGGAGGGGGAGAGAGAAAGAGAGAGAAATATCAATGTCAGAGACCCATTGATTGGTTGCCTCCCCCACTGGCCCTGACCTGGGAATTGAACCCAAGATCCTTCAGTCCGCAAGTCAACTCTAACCACTGATCAAACTGGCCTGGTCCCTCAGTTCATCTTCTGAGAAGGTAACAAGAAAGGGCCAGAAGAAGATTTCTACTGGCTCAGCAGCCTTCCAGTCTCTTCTGTTCAAGCTTCTGCGGGCAAGATTCGAGGAGGCCAGCCATCCGCTTGCCAGAAGCCACCCACAGCTGGTGCTGCCTCTGAAGCTCAAGTCCAACCCTACGTGACGCTCACTCACCCACGGTTCCCTCCTCCAAGGAGCTCAGCCCCACTCCTGACCACTACAAAGCAAAGGCCGCCGATCCTCACGTGACCTTCTCCCCAAAGCAGAGCTCCCAGTTGCCTGCGTGATCCCCCACTAAGCACTCGCTCCGCCCACGGAGGGAGGCCCCGCAGCAGAGAACGGGGCCTGGGTCTGTGCCCCCCTCCTCCCGCAGGCACGCGGCATCATCCCCCTCGTGAGAGCTCTAACGCTCTCCGTGCCCGCGCCGCATGGCGTGAGGACAGGTACCGGCGGGAGGGTGTTCCGTCCTCTCTCTAGAACTGTCCGAAGCACAGGCAGTTCAAGGCCTGTGTTGACACGTGTCATAGCCATTCTTCTGGAGTGTTCAGGGTGCACCATTTGGTTAGGATGATGACAGTAACGGCTGGCACTGCCCCCGCGTCCCCCGGGCCCGGCTCTGTGCTGAGGACCTGGCTGTGCTCTCTCATCTCCTCCTGTGACGGCCCTGCACCGGGGATTCTTCTTACTTCTCAGGGCAACGAGCCTCAGGAGCAAATGGGTCTCCAGGTGCCATAAAGCTAACAGCCGCCTGGCTGGGCATCCCGCACGCCTGTCCGTTCCCGGGTCACGCTGCACCATCAAGCAGCGCGATGCCCAAGCCAACGGCCGGAAACTGGGAATAGCCTTTAGGACGCTGCTGTGGTTACTGCTGCTTTAGATCTGCCTGCTGTCCCTCCCTCTGCACACCCCGCCTGGAGTAACCCCAGAGACGGCTCCCAACAGCTCGTGTGGCTGTTTCCGGGGAGGGAAGGACGGTCAGCGGCTGTTCCGGATCCCGAGCATCAGCAGCCGGAGCGTGAGATGCAGGGCAAGAGGTGTAGCAGCCGGGACTGGGGAGCATTCTGTGCCCCTCCCCCGCCCCTGTCCTCCCAGCACAAGTCCCAAGTCCTGTTCCTGGACACCCCTGTCCCTGGCTGGGGGCTCAGGTGCCGGGGAAGGCCCACCGTGCGCCCCGACATGCAGCCGCCCAACAGGGCTGCCTCCCACCGACTTCTGCCAGACCTGGGCCACGGGGCTGCGGGCTGTTCTCCCTCGGGCCCGCCACGGTCTCCTCTCCGGGAGGCCGGCTGCTGGCTCACCCCCACAGGGACCCCAGAACGGAGTGTGCAGGCGCCAGCTCTGCCCACTGAGGCTCGTCCAGGAACTGGCTCTGAGTCACCGCACGCACACCTGCGGCTGATGGGCCTTTTCTAATGAGGCGCCGGGGCTGGGCACAGGGACCAGGCGCCCCCAGAACCGCTGCTGCGCTGGCTCCAAGAGGCCGGCAAAGGGCAGGCCGGGGCGAGAACCGAGGCCGCAGGGGGTGCCGGGGCCACGGGCCCGCCGCTCTCACCTCTTTGGGTCTTGCTGGTCCTGCTTGTTTGCCCATCCCGTTCCGTCCTTGGGTACTATAACGATGTTGGGGTCGTTTCCTTTGTTTTCAGACTTCAAGCTTGGCAGGTTTGCGGGCGGTGGCATGCGCCGGGCTGTGGCAACTTTCCCAAGACTCTGTAAGCCATGTCTAGGAATAACTGCGGGAAGACAGACAGGTTACAGAGGCCAGAGCCTTCAGCTGCTGTCACACTCCGTGGTCATGACAAAGGCACAGAACAGAAACGAGGGGTGGCCCGCACTGCCTGGGGTCACTGCAGTCACTTGACCGGCACTTGGCCAAGGCCTGAGAAGACCAGGAAGCGTCCATCCGCACAGCAGGCAGATGACCTGTGTCAGGAGCCAGGCCCAGAGACCTCGGTCCCGCACGTGCGCCCCCTCTGCAAAGTAGAGGCGCTCTGGCCGCCCTGTGCTCGGCAGGAATTTCTCCCGCCACGTTCCAGACGCCTGGAGCCATGAAATCCAAACCGGGTGAGCCTACTGCCAATGGGGCTCCATTCTAAGCACCAGGCTAAAAATACCCCGGGTTCAGAGATAAGAGGAGGGGGAGCAGCCCCCACCACAGGCAGCGTATGAAATCAGACCTCAAGCAGCAGCAGGGCGGGGAATGGGGGGGGGGGGTGTCCCTGATGCCCAAAACTACCGGTGCCCACGCCCTGCCCACAGGAAGGACTCGGTTGCCACGGTCCTTGGCCAGGTGTTTCTCACTGAAGGCAAAGCGGGGGGGCCCGGCCCCCCGGGTCTTACCTGAGGATCTGAGTGCGTCTACTGATTTTCCTTTATACTTGTCAAACAGGCTGAGCGTCGAATACTTGCTTTTCCCATCCTTGCCCTTGGTTATTTGCCCCAAACGATCGGACATTGCGATGAAATGTCATCTAGTAAGGAAATTGTTCTCGGCGCCGCCCCGATCTGCCTTTGGGGTGGAAGAGAGAGAGAGAGCGTCACTCCCCGAACCTCTGACCCAGCGACTGGATCTGTTGGGGGTCCCGGGAAAGCTGCGCACTCTCCCTGAAACCAGCCTCGCCGTGCACAGAGCTCTGCTGAGCCCGCCGAACGCTCCCCTCCCCCCACCCCTGCTCCCCCTGAAATGACCCAACACCGCTCCTCAGCCACAGGGAAGGTCCGCTCTCAGTCCCCATGGTGCCTCGGCCTCTCCGTGTAACAGCAAAGGTGAGACGGGCAGGACAGGGAGGTGGGCACCCGACCCACCACGAAGGACAAGCATCGCCAAGCCCAGGGGAGCAACCACAGGCAGGCTTCACCCGTTGGGATGCACTTTCCAAAACAAAGAACCAGAACCGAGGGGAGACGTGCTGAGGCCAGGAGAGGGGCTCTCGGAGATGCCGGCGTGGAAACAGAAACAAGTGCTCCCCAGAAAGCCGGCGAGTCCGCAGAACTGCAGCCTTTAGATAGGACAAGGGACCAGCGGTGTCCAAACATCCATAAACCATTGCAATAACTCGCTGTCTTGCTCCCATGTGGTATTTCTGACGCTCCCCCGACCCAAAGGCACCGATGACATTGACATACAACTGTTTCACATCCAGAAGCCATTCCTCAAAAACCCGGTTCTAAACCAGCGGTGCCGACACGTCTCCTGCTCCAGAACACCCAAGCACATTCAAGGGAAATCATGGCCGCTGTTGGGCTTCAAGGCCATTAACGGTGGAAATAAAGAAGACTCCCTCCAGCACAGCCCGTGTGGCTCAGGGGTTGAGCATCAACATATGAACCAGGAGGTCACGGTTCAATTCCCGGTCAGAGCACAGGCCTGGGCTGCAAGCTTGAACCTCAGTGTGGGGCGTGCAGGAGGCAGCCGATCAGTGATTCTCTCTCATCACTGATGTTTCTCTCTCTCCCTTTCCCTTCCTCTCTAAAGTCAATATATATATATATTAAAAATAAATAAAAAGCCTTAAAACAAGCGCTTTCTAAGGTCCCCCATCCCAGAAGCAGCCAAAAGCTGCTCCAAAAGGCACACGGGGGGCCAGAGAGGGGGGGAGAAGGCTGTGAGGAGGCGATATGGGGTGGGGGGGTTGTCAGGCAAAGGGACAGAAATGTGCCTTTTATCCCCAGGAGGAGTCATTCCGTGGACTCTATGAGGGCTGCTTAGGAAGCACCTCGTTCTCTTAAGACAAAGTGGGGGTTTTCATCCTCTGAACCTGAGAACAGGTTACCGCACATGGTCAAAGGCATTGTGTGGGTGTGGCAAAATCAGGGTCTGGAGATGGGGGGGGATTTCCCTGAATGATCCAGTGGCCCCATGTCATCACAAGGCTCCTTAGAAAGTGGGGGGGGACAGGGGGTGTGACAATGGAGTGATGCTCCTTAAGATGGAAGAGGGCCCGGGCAGAGAAAGAAGGGGGGCCTCCAGAGGAACACAGTGCAAGCCGCATTCCACTCTGACCCCGGATGGCAAGAAACACAGCTGTGTTGTTTTACGTCACTAAACGTGTGGTAATGGCCTACAGGCGTGGTCGGCAAACTGCGGCTCTCGAGCTACATGCGGTTCTTTGGCCCCTTCAGTGTGGCTCTTCCACAAAATCCCACGGCCTGGGCGAGTCTATTTGGAAGAGTGGCGTGAGAAGATGTTTAAGTTTAAAAAATGTGGCTCTCCAAAGAAATTTCAGTCGTCGTCCTGTTGATATTTGGCTCTGTGGACTAATGAGTTTGCCGACCACAGGCCTATAGCAATAAGAGAAAACTAATACACTCATTTATTCTACAAATTTGTTGTTTTGTTGTTTGTTCATCACCTGAGGATATTTTTCCTTTTTTAATTTTTTTTTAAGGGAGAATGGAGAGATCAGGTAGAAATATCGATTAAGAGAAACACATCTATCAGTTGCCTCCAGCACGAGCCCCGATCAGGACTCAGCCAAGGAGAATACATCTGATGTACCTGCCCTTGACCGGAATCACACCGGGACCCTTTGGTCTTCAGAGCTGACGCTCTACCTACTGAGCCACACGAGCTAGGGCTATTCAACATACGTTTCTTATGGGCCTGGGACATATACAGCAGAGGACAAGCTGGACACCCCCCCCGCAGCTTCCAACGTCCAGCCCACAGAATGAGGGGCCCACCCACAGTCAAGGGGACTAATTACAACAAGCATGTTCTGGAACCTTCCACTCTGGCCCAATGATGGAAAAGGTAAACTGCAGCTCCGTCTGGGCTTTCACCTGAGCACTGGCCCCACAAACCTTTCTAAGTAAAACCAGTGGTGCCCCTTCGCACCCCCACACCCCGCCGGCCTGCAGGTTCAGCGTCATGAACTTATTGTGTTCACCTGGCTAGTTCTTACTAATTTAAAGACCAAATTGGCGAAGGCAAACCATTTACCAGCCGTTCTGGACCACCCAATTCCCACACCCAATGCTATCACGCGGATTGCTAAAACCCAGCGTCTTTCATTCCGAGACGTGACCAGAAAGCAGGCGTTTCTATGGGCGCTGCTGAAAAGCTTCTCAAAATCCGAGTCCAAACTCCTGCCGGTGCGCACGGCCCCGGGCAGAGGTTAGACTGGACAGACAGCTCCCAGTGTCTTCGAGAGCTGGCCGGTCCCCACCCTCACCTCCAGACAGCGCTGGCAGCTGGCCACACCTGCACTGGCACCGCTGAAAGAGAGAGAGAAGGAAAGCTGGCCACGGGGAGCCCCCTCCCGGGAAGGCAGACCTGTGTCTGTGAGGTGTCCGATGCTTGAACCTTGTCCTCTCGGCAAACGAGCCATTCACCAGTAACTGAGCACCTACTGTGTGCCGATGAAAGCCTCCCATCTCAGGCTCAACCAGAGGGACTCGGGAAACCGGACGGGAACACACCGCACTAAACCTGCACTCACGGTTTTCTGAGGGACCCCTCCCCCACTTCTCAACCGGGTTTTGCACTATTGGGCACACGACTGGCTTCTCTGACCTCCGTTTCCCCATCTAAGACTAGATGCTAAGCTGCCAGCCAGTTCCAAATACAGTGGTACCTCGAGATACAAGTTTAATTAACCTTGAGGCGTGGGAAACTATGAGACGCTCGAGTCGCGGTAAACTGGTGGGTCGTGTGCAGCCGGCCGATCCGCGCGATGACTCCTATCTCAACTGTTGCTCATATTTCAAAGCAAAAATCGCTCGCTCGACGGCTCGTATCTCAAAAATCTCGTATGTTAGGGCACTCGTATCTCGAGGTACCACTGTACTGGTAACCCACAGCCATGGAACTGCAAATGCTTCGCTGTCAAAGCAGCCTCTCTTACCACTCCCGGGCCGGATCCTACATTCCTACAAACCTGGCACTGCCAGACAGGGCCACTGAGTCACCGTTGCTATGGCAACAGCACCCGTGGGGGAGGAGCTGATACATGTTTATCTTAACCCCTCACAGTGAGGCTGCCCAGAGGGAGGTCTTCCCGCCCCAGCTGCCCCAGCTTCCCCCGGGAGCGAGCAGGGATCGCAAGCTAGTCAGACCCCAGAGGGACAGGCGGCGGCGGAGGCCCCCCAGGACCCGCAAAGCATCAAGGAAGTTTGACAGACGCACACGCCGCCTCGGAGCATGCGAGGGTCCTTTCCCGAAGCCAGATTTCGCCCGGACCCCAATTCAAAACCCAGATAACATCACTCAGTTTCCCCCCAGCTGCCTGCAGTGCCCCATGTGGCCTCGCCCAGCCCCACACCCATCTGGCTACCCCGCCTGCCCCGTGGTTTCCACAGACATCAGGCCAGGAGCGCTAGCTGTCAGCAGGGGTTTAAACAGCCTCCAAAGCCCTGCCCGGTTTCTGTCTGTCTCATCTGCCTGTCTGCCTGTCTGCCTGTCTCACACTCCACTCGCCGCGCCCCAGGGCAGAAAGCAGTGCAGCCAACAGCTGGGCAGCTGTGACTCAGCGGGAGGAGCGGGTCAGGTGAGAGAGGCCTTTCTCTGCTTCCTCCGGGGTCAGGGGTGAGCTCCCGCCAGCCTGACTCACGCCTGGGTTCGTGGGACGAGAACCGGCTGAGCGGCCGCGGTGCCACCGCAGGCAGAGCCAGCCCGGCCTCCGCATTCCTGCCACTTCCCGCCACTGCAGGCAACGGATCCACGCCGGGTTCCCTCCCAACGCAATCTAACTGGATCCTCGGTGTCACATAAAGGCAGACGTGAGCCACGTGTGCCCTGCCTGGGGGGTCCCGCGGTGCCAGCCCTCCTGCAACCCCTCCTTCCTGAGGCCAGGAGCGTTTTGAAAAGGGCTGGCCTTGCCGAAACCGGTGTGGCTCAGTGGATAAGGCGTCAATCTGCAGACTGAAAGGTCCCAGGTTCGATTGCAGTCAAGGGCATGTACCTTGGTGGCGGGCACATCCCCAGTGGGAGGCGTGCAGGAGGCGGCTGATCGATGTCTCTCTCTCATCTGATGTTTCTAACTCTCTACCCCTCTCCCTTCCTCTCTGTAAAAAAGTCAATAAAATGTATTTTTTAAAGGAAAAAATAAAAAAATAAAATAAAATAAAGGGCTGGCCTGAAAGGAAACGTTGCCGTGGGCAGAGGAAACGGCCTGGGTCCACGCAGAGGGCTTTGGGAAATGGAGAAAGGACACTGAAGAACATACGGTCTGCGTGTTTTGGCACGTCCTCTACAGACCTGCTCTGAGGGGCAGGCTTCCAGAACAAGACAACCCCACACATTCCCAGCACAGGCTCCGACCACCAAGCCCGCCTCCCCGACAGCAGTCCCACCTGTCCAACAGGTTGTGGGACTGCCAGCTCGCTGTCCCCTCCCCCACTTTCCCACCCCGAGAAAACCGCCCTGCTCTCCATCTTATCGAAAGCCATTTCCGGGTCCAGGATTAATTTCACTCTGCACCTGGGTGTCAGCCAGTGTCGGCCACCCAGCCAGACAGGCGATGCGGGATGGCCCTGGGATGGCTGTCACTCCCTGGGGAGCCACTGCAGCCACCCATTCAGGGCGATCGAAAGTGGCCCCAGCCTTCCTGAGAGCCGGGCACCCGCTGAGCACCCACACCTCACCGAGGACCCCTCCCAACAGTTCTGTCTAGAAAATACTACTGTCACCAGCCTGCTTTCCCGAGAAGGACACTAAGATGCAAACTATAGAAGTAACTCATCCAAGGTCACGGACTACCTCATGTTGGACTTGACACCCAGGGAGGACATGACCGGCCCAGACCTTGTGCCCAGAAGACCCGACTCCAGGCCGCTGTGCTCAGCTGCGGGGGCCAGCGCCCACACAGGAAGAGACGCGCTGGTCCTGAGTAAGTCACCGCTGCAGGCAGCTCTGGCCGCCGCACAGGAGGCCCTGGACAGTCTCCAAACGACAGTATGTGCTTTACCCCGAGGCTGCCCACACCAGCTCTCATGCCCGGCAAACCCAGCTCTTCCCGGTCCCCCTGGTCCATCCCTCCAGCCCAAACGCCTCCTGGTTTCTCAGTGCTCCAGCCTCAGGACCGGGACACAGCACCACGCGGCCCTTTCCTCCAGTCACCAGTGCTGACAAAGGACCCACTGTGTGCTCCAGGGCACAGCCAGCCACTGGGGCAGACCCACCATCCGCCAAACGGAGTTCAGCACGTGAGCGACGGGAGAAAGGCGGGCGGTGCGGAGAGAGGAATGGACAGATCCTGCCGCTGATGCACCGGCCGATGGAAGGGAAGCTGAGGCAGGCCGGGCCGGCGCCGGGGAGCGGCCAGGGGTCAGGAAGACGGGGTCACGGGCAGCGCACCGGCTATGTCTCACTCGAAACGTAAAGGACGCCAGCACGAGGTCGGGTTCAGCATCAATCACACCGAGCGCATCCTTCTCACGTGCCCGGGCCTGGCAAACAAGAGCCTGGACGGAGGCAGGCGCCGCGCACACTCCACCCGCTCAGACGTCCCGGGCCACGGGCCATGCCAGGCGCCTGCTGCTCGGTGCCGGGTGCGCAGACACCGAGCACCGGTCCCGGGCGTGGGCTCCACAAACGCCTTCTGCAAAGGGCCAGGGTGCGTGCGGCACTGCTGGCCATGACCCCAGTCTGCCCGTGCGGCCGCCCCGGAGACAGAGACACAGGCGTGGCTGCCCTACACAGCGCCCCTCAACGGCGGAGGCTGGGGGGCTGTCCACAGGGAGAAGCGGGGTGGGAAGGACAGCACATGCCATGACCCCACAAAAAGGCTTCCTTCCACTGGGCAACAGAGGGGCGGGAGTGGGCCGGGTGGGGAGCCCCGGCTGGGTCTTGCAGGGGGACTGATGCGGCCTCACTCAGCAACAGCAGCAGTACACCCCACCCCCCACCATCCACACTCGCTCCCACGGCTCCCCACAAGCACAGTCAGGAAAGCAGCTGCCTGCGGAGAAGCAGGCCGCCTCCCCACGCCCTGGCAGAGGGCGGCCATCTGGAGAGCGGGCGGCCAGGCTGGGGGCGCAGCAAAGGCAGCTTTCTACTTCTACCTGCGCGAGCCGCGGGGCGGGGGGTGGGGGGTGGAGGTGGGGGCGCTTTGGGAAAGGCACATGGTGCCTGCGGATGACAGACAGCCCAACCTGCGCAGGAGTCAGTGCCTGAAGACAAGCACGGAGGACAAAGGGGGGGCAGGAGGGGGGGGGAGTCCTGGTAACTCTGCTCCTTCTGGCAGGCACCAGCCACCGCCAGGGGAGGCCACACCCCCAGGGGAAGCAGAGACTCAAAATCAGAAACAAGGCCTGTGCCGCGGGGACCGGAGCACTCCTCACCCCCACCTCCTGCAGCCCGTCCTTGCCTCCCTGCCCAGCCAGCTCCCCTGCCCCGGGCCCAGTCCTCTGCCCGAACCCAGCCGCACTCGGGCACTGCCACACACCGTCCACATCCTCCCACTGCCACACACCGAGGCCCAACCTTCTGGCCCCGGACTGCCAGCCAGTCTCATGCCACCCCGCCACCTCGCTCTCCAAAGCACAGCCTGCGTCTCTCCTCTGCCCCAGACTCTGGGCCTGTTTCCTGGGGGTCAAACAGCCGGCCACCACGGGTCACCTCCCGGTGGTCGGGAATAAAGGGGAGAGCAAATGCGCCCGCCCCCGGAAGCCTCTCTACCGGTGGCAGCCATTACCCTGGCCCTGCGCTGTTCACCTCTCAGCTGCCCGGCCCACTGCCACCTCACAGCAGCCCACCCCCCCCAGACTCCTGCACAAGCTGGGGGGCCTCCGGTCCCCGCACACCCTGGGCTCCCCCGACCCCCTGGCCGCGCAGCACCTGGTGCCCGCTTCCGCCTGGCGTCCAGGCCCCACTTGGGCGAGTCAAGCTTAGAGGCTCCACGCAGAGTGCACACCTTCACGACTAGAAGCATCAGTTCGCGATGCTGGGCATCTGTCGGTGGACCCCTTAGTTAATTCCCAATAGAGAGACACCCTGAATTCTCAGAAAACCCTCCTGAGAGCAAGCTCTCCCTGCGGCTCCATTTTCCCACCACCAAGCGCCCGTCTCACGGCTCCCCGCCTCAGCACCCCAGCACGGATCTGGGAGCCACCCCACCGCCTTCCACGGCAGGCGGCCTCAGGGAGGGGGGGACCCCGCCCGCTCACTGGGGATCCCTAACAAAGGGTTTCAGCAACAAAGAAACGAATGCTTGATGCAGAAAAGCTGCCGCTTTAACAAGCAGGGGATGCCACCGCACGCTCCGGGCACACAGGGCCCCGCACCGGACAGGCCCCTGCGGGCGCTGGGCCCCCTGCACCGGCCGAGATGCGGTGCGGCTTCCTGTCTCAAAGGAGTCAGCGTGAGGCCTACCACACGGGGCGTCGGTCTAAGTGGATTTGCTCCTTGTTTTTAAAACCGGGAAGATGGCTTTCAGGAGAGCTTAGAGGAGACGGCGGGCAGAGGAGGAGGCACCGTGCGGGTGCCCGGGGGGCAGCGACCAATGTCACCCGGAGCAGCGGGGCGTGGGCCCAGAGGACACTGGGTAGACAGCCTTTGGTTCCATCAGGACCACGTCTCCCTCCCCCTCCTCCAGACGGGCAGCGGGAGGACAGGAGACGGGGTTCGGCCCCTCCACCAAGGGGCAGCCCCGCAGCCTCCTCCATGCAAACGCCTCGAGCCAACCAGCCTCGCACGGTGACAGCAGGAGTCCCGCGGCCTCGCCCCTTGGCTGGCTGTCTCGCTCTGTGGGGACAGGACATGTGCAGAGGCTGCCGGGAGAACGGGGGCCGCGGTCACACGTGTGACAGCAGAGAGAAGGCGTGCCAGAGGCCGCTCCCGCCGTCCCGCCGCACTCTCTGCACCTGCGGGAAGGAGGGAGCCTCTCTCCATCTCTAGAATGACACAAGAGCAATATGCTAATGAGCCCGCAATATGCTAATGAGCCCGCAATATGCTAATGAGACCGGAGGACCAGCGGAGGCCGGGGCTGCGTGGGGTCCCAGGTGCCAGAGGGAAGTGGCAGCTGGGAAGGAAGGCCTGGATCCTGGTCACATAGGAGCGGGGGGCAAAGGACCAGCCGTCCCGCCGCCCGCACCTCTGCAGCCTCTCCGGCTCTCGCTGCCACAAGAAACGAGCGTGACTGATCCTGTGAGAAAAGCGGCGTCATCAACACACACCACACGACTGCTCCAACACGTGTGCATACATGTGTACACACATCCCAGAAACGGCCCTGAATTCCATTCCATTCGGTTCATAAAACATTTTTAGAATACAGAGGGGCCGGTTAAGCAAGGCTGGATCACAGGCATCTACGCCTCGCCTTTACACACCCCTACAATGAAAATAAGCCCTGGCCATTGTGGCTCAGTGGATAGAGCATCGGCCTGTGGACTGAATGGTGCTGGGTTTGATTCCGGTCCAGGGCACAAGCTTGGGTTGCAGGCTCCATCCCCAGCAAGAGGCCTGCAAGAGGCAACTGATCAATGATTCTCTGTCACCACTGATGTTTCCATCTCTCTCTCCCTCTCATTTCCTCTCTGAAATCAATAAAAATATTTTTTAAATGAAAATAAACAATAAAGAGAACCATCCAAAAGACAGGGCCAATGTGGGCGGGGCAGATGCAGAACAGACAGGAGTGGCAGCAGGTGTGGCAGGCTGGGGGGGCCTGCAAACTGGGGGCTGCAGAGCATAAGCCGGGAGGTGGAAACTGGAGGTGGGAGCCGGCGGGAAGGGCTGCACCTGTCCAGCTGTCCCCCCGCCCCATCTCTCTGGATAAATTAAACAGGCGAGGTCTGGGCTGGAGACACCAGGGTCAAAGCGGATGGCGTGAGGAAGGAAGCTCAAAGGAGAAGCGAAGTCAAACTGGAGTAACCAGTCCCGGCAGCCGCAGGCCCCTCCGCTGCTGGCCTCCCAGGAAGTGGCAGACAGACAAAGCTCGTCCCTCTGTCCTGCCACGCCCAGGGCAAACGCCGGGGTCTTCTCTTGAAAACCTTTACAGACCCTGAGGCTCAAGAAACAAGGCCGGCCTGCCAGGTTCCAGTAGCTGTGTGTGCCCAACCAAGACCACAGACATCGGAGACTTCAACCAGAAGTAAACAAAGAGCTAGAGAGAACAGACAATGCCAGAAGCAAGTTCACAAAATAAATAATATAAACCAGTGTCGGCAGAAAACCCAGAAGATCCTGCACCCGTGCAACCAAAAGGGATTTTCCCCTTCAGGGACAATCCGGACACAGAAAGCGGGCAGGGACACACCCGTGAGCCAGAGCCCAGTAATGGCAGGTCGATAATATAAAAGGCCAGCCAGAGCCAGCTGCGGGCATGCTCTGCACACCCACGGTGCCTGAAAGCAGGGCCGTGAGCAACCAGGAACACCTGACACCTTGTAGTCCGGAGCAACGGCGCCTAAGGGCACCTGGCACCAGGGAGGCATTGGGAAAGGAGGGAACTCCGAACGAAGCGCAGACCTGAGTTCATAACGACGTATCTCATTGGCTGGGTAGCTGGGACATACGAACACACACTAAGATCTGCATGATGGGGAGACGGTGAGCAGGGTACACAGGCGCTTCACTTTCCTGGAAATCCAAACTGTTCTAAACGGATAGGACAGGTGGAAGAATCAAGTCGACGAAACCTCAGAAAAATGAACAAGGGGATGAATGCTAGGCTCTCCTCCATTGAAATGAAAGGACTGATCCAGGGGTTCGAATTTCACTAGGACTTCCGGGAGCACAGAGAAAAAACAGAGGGGAGGAAATTATCAAATAAAAATCACAAGAGAAATGTCCAGAGTCGAAGTCCTCAAGATCACAAGTGCTCAGAACGGATATAAAAAGAACACCAGGTACAACTCGAAATTTCATTACATGATGGCTGAAGGGCGCACGGCCTCTGAAATCCCCTCCCCCACCCAACCCCTGCCAAAGGTCCAGGCAGAGCCAGCAGGATGCAACGAGGCACCTCCCTCTCCCAGAAAATTATTTTCCATCTAGAACCCAAAACTCAGCTGGCCAGATCAAGTTTGGGGACAGAAAAGGGCTTTTCCGGATTCACACAAGGACTCCAAGAACACGAGAGCAAAGCAAGACACAGGCCAATGTCACAGGGCCACTCCTGCCTCTCTCCTTCCCAAGAGAGGGCATATAGTCCTGCCCCAGGCAGCCCCGGGCCTAACGGGGCTGACCCACCCCAGCGGGGCGGAGGGGCACCTGCCTGGGCTAAGAGAAAGCGCCCTGACTGCTAGTGATTGGCTCGGAAGGGGTGTGACCCACCCAGGCAGGTGACGCGCCTGCTTCTTTAGCCACAACATGGAACACTGGGCCGGCCAACCAGCCCACCTGCAACCAGCCCACTGCAACCAGCGCACGGCCGGACTTTCACTTAACTGAGCCTGAAGTGACTAGCGAGCTGTTAAGGTGGCTTTCAATAGTTGCTGATGCTTGCCCTGGCCAGTGTTGCTCAGTGGCTAGAGCATTGGCCTGTGGACTGAAGGGTCCCAGGTTCGATTCCGGTCAAGGGCATGTACCTTGGTTGCGGGCACATCCCCAGTAGGGAGTGTGCAGGAGGCTGCTGATCTATGTTTCTCTCTCATCGATGTTTCTAGCTCTCTTTCCCTTTCCCTTCTTCTCTGTAAAAAACAATCAACAAAATATTTTTAATAATTTTAAGTGTTTAAATAGTTGTCGATGCTTGATGCTCCAATCTCCCCACTGACACACACGAGATCCAGGAAACAAGGGGTCCAGTGGGGGAGCAGACCAAGTCCCAGAAGGACAACCAAGGAAGCACCATGCAGGAGCGCGCCGTCCAGGCGGGAGCTGGGAGCCCCTCTGACATAGCTGCGCCTCAGAAAACAGCATTGGCTGGACTTTACTGGAGGTCTGTAAAATGCAGAAGACAAGTGTCATGCAGCTGGATTCACCAATGCTTTCTGTTTCGGTCGAGTCCTACTTAAGGAAGTCTGTCTTCTCCACGATCGTACGAGCTTCTCCGATGTCTTCCACCGCTTAGTTATTTCTCTCTCCTGTTGGGCTCTCTCCGCTCCCAGTGCGTGAACATGAGGCTGATTCCCACACGTGAGAGGCTAACATCCCCAGTACTTTGTGTGAGAGACCCTCCTTCCCTTCGTCATGTGACACCTCTGTCACAAACTAAGTGACTACCCATGTGCAGTCTGTTCCGCGGCCTCCATTCCACTCCCTGGCCCGTGGGTCAGGCCTGCGCCAGGCGGTGCCGCACCAATGGCTGTGGCCACTGTGAAATAAACCGTGACATCCAGGAGGCCCCGTCCCGAGGCTCTGCTCTTCCCTGGGCAGCGCCGGACAGTCCTGGGCCCTTTCCTTTCTTGCCACTTTCAGAATCAGCTTGCCGTTTCCAAACAGAACAATAACAAGAGAAAAGCCTGCTGGGAGTTGGATGCAATGACAAGGTCTCTAGAGATCATTTCTGGGGAAACCGCCATCTTTACAAAGCCAGGGGCCAGGGAGTATGTGGAGCAAGGACCGTCGCAGGCGCCACAGGTGGCCGTGTCGCCTGGTACAGTCACTGGAAAACTGGCAGCTGCAGTGGCCGGTGACCCAGCAATTCCATTCCTACACGCACACCCCATAGACCACCCAGCATGCGCACGCACCCAGGCCCGGTGCAAGAATGAACAGCTCTAAATGCAAACAGGCTGCAAACCTACCACCAGCCAGAGGAATAATATTGTATACACATAAGGGAGTACTATTCACGATCAAACACATTCACACACAACTGCCGGGGTGGAACGCACAAGTGTAACATTTCATAAAGAACCAGGCACAGCCTCACTGGTTTGGCTCGGCGGATGGAGCACTGGCCTGCGGACTGAGAGGTCCCAGGTTCGACTCCAGTCAAGGGCATGTACCTTGGTTGCAGGCACATCCCTGGCATGGGATGTGCAGGAGGCAGCTAATCGATGTTTCTCTCTCATCGATGTTTCTAACTCTCTATCCCTCTCCCTTCCTCTGTAAAAAGTCAATAAAATATATTTTTTTAAAAAAACAGGCACAGCCCTGGCTGGTTTGGTTCTAAGGATAGAGCATCAACAGACTGATGGGTCTCTGGTTCAAGTCCAGTCAAGGGCACATGCCCAGGTTGTAGGCTTGATTCCCCGAATTCCCCCTGTCCCATAAGCCAGGAGACAGCCAATCAATGATTCTCTCTCATCATGGATGCTTCTATTTCTCCCTTCCTCTCTGAAATCAATAAAAATATATTTTTAAAAAAAAAGACACAAAAGATTAGGTTCAATCGCCGGCCCTGGAGGCAACTCTTCAACTATTCAATGAGTCTCTCACATTGATGCTTCTCTGCCTCTCCCTCTCCGCCGCCCCCCACGCTCCCCCCCCCCTCTGCTCTCTTAAAAATCAATGGGAAATATCCTTGGGTGAGGATTAACAAAGCAGAAAACAAGATTTACCCAGGAACTGGCAAACGAAAAGAAATATACGGCACGAAGCTCTGTTTCAGTTTCTGCTTCCTCCTCTACCTCCAAAGGAGGGCGAATCAGCCAGTGAGAAGCACTTTGCCAATGGCATCAAAACCTGTGCCTGTGTTGGCAAAGCTGATTTGGTAGAGAACAGAAATTGGAGATGGCGTGTGTAATGGCTCCTTGTAACCAAATCAACGGAGCGTGTTCGGAGGGCGACTGGCCCAGCGCCAGCGCCAGGTGATTACATCGGCGACTCATGTGAGCCACTGGGCCCGGCACCAGGCCCGGGCACTCGGGATGGCTCCTGGCAGGGGCAAGCTCTTGCCAGGAAAGAGCCAATAATGCACCACACCCAGGCCTGGCCCTGAACACTCCCCAGGGGCGTGTCTGTTCTTTAATTTATTCGGTAGTTATCTTTGTAACTAGCGCAGAACACCAACACGCACTGGCTATAACTCTTCAAGTGATACAGACAGGTCAATCCAACTCAAAAAGTAACCGCTCCCTTGATGCGTAACCTCTGCCCCTTTCTCAGCTTGAAGGAACCTGTCAGGAGTTTGCAGTTCGTGGTCTTCAATTTTTATTCTAGAAATGTGGACGTTACCGCCTGCTGCAGCCGGATTACCCTGTACTGTTCAGCGGCAAACGAAGTTGCAATCGTAATACAGCGCGCCATGCTTTCTTCTCCTAATGCAACCATCTTTCCAGGAAATCGCAGGCTGACCGGCCTCCTCAGCATCACACAGCTCTCCCTCTGCGGCTGTGCCACATGCACCATGGCCCCGTAGACAAGCCAATTACTTCCGGTGCGCACTGGACAGGGAGTGCCCCCACCCCGGCCCAGTCCCTGCATGCCACCCTCGGCCCGGCATCTCCATGCAACGCATTTGTGGTTGGTGCGCCAAGCCTGGGAGGCAGGAGAGGCAAGAAGAGGCGAGGAGAGCAGCCCTCCCAGGGACCGGCCTCCATCAGGTCCGTTTCCAGGAGGCAGAGCCCTTCGGCAGCCAATGCTGGGGGGACCCAGCTCAGCCCCGTAAACGAGGAGCAAAAGCCACCTCTCCGCCTGCCACCTCCAACCCGCCACCTCCCACCGCTGCCTGCAGCCTGAGGCAGAAAAGAGGCAACAGTAGCTTCCTGGGGACCCCAAAGGAGACGCCTTAGCCACCAACAGGTCCCCCCCTGGGCGCGCCTCCCTGTGCTCAGCGAGGAACCCCCAGGCTGCGGAGGCCTCACAGCTGCGCAGAGGCTCCTGCTAGCCACGCCAGGAGGCTGCCTTACTAGCACCCCCACTTCCAGATGAGGCCACGGAGGCCCAGAGGGCGTGCAACAGGCCAAGGTCACTGCGCTCCCCCTCCCTCAGTCACCTCCTCTCCGAGCGGAGGCCTGTCTGTGCATGGCTGATTGCTGAGACAGCGATGGTTTCTCCACAACGCAGCCCACAACCCACATTCTAGGGGAAAATAAACCTGAGCAGACTGGTGAACTGAGCTGAGCTGGTTCAAATCAGCTCGAGAGAGCAAGCCTCGGCGCTTCCTTCTCCAGGCCGCAGGCGCAGAGCGAAACCAGGAGACACAGGCCACTGGACCACCATCAGGCAGGACCAGGGCTTAGTGACAAAAAAGAACCCAGAGCCGAAACCGGTGTGGCTCAGTGGATAGAGCATCTGTCTGTGAACTGAAAGGTCCCAGGTTCGATTCCGGTCAAGGGCATGTACTTGGTTACGGGCACATCCCCAGTAGGGGGCGTGCAAGAGTCAGCTGATAAACGTCTCTCTCATTGATGTTTCTAATTCTCTATCCCTCTCCCTTCCTCTCTGTAGAAAATCAATAAAATATATAAAAATAAAATTAAAAAAAAAACAGAAATAAGGGCCAGGTGTGCCCCACGGCCGTTCACCAGCATGCCGATTGCCCCTGCAGCCGGCGGGGGGGTGGGAGGGGGGTGGTCAGGAGCACGCGCCCTCGCTGCAAACACACCCACTTTCTTCACTTGCTTTTAGACTGAACCAGCAGCACAGACTTCCTCATGCAACAGAGCTCTTCTCAGGACTCTGTGACCCCCCCGACTCCAGTCTGCCCCCCATCCCTAGACTATCACAGACTGGCTGCCTCCCTCACCCGCCCGGCCCCCATCACAGAGCACCCAGCCCCCCTCCTTGCCCTGCACCCCGGCTCCCATGTCAATGCCAAATGGTTGGCTTCCAGCTCCTTGGAGAGCAGCCCTGGCCGGTTAACCCTGCCCTTTGCCAGGCTAAGAATCACCAATAGGATGTGGTATTTCCGGTGGGCACGGAATGACATGGTCCTTCTTCCCCCTGAAGAGGACGGAAAGGACCAGCGGGATGCTGGAGACCGTACGGAAGATGTGTTTCCGTTCTCCTACAATCAGACCCGTTTCCCAGGCCACTTCCGGTGTGTGAAACTCACACGCAGTCAAACATCCCCGGGAGGAGAAAGCCACACTTCTCAACACGCTGCTGCTCTAGAGCTGAAGGCGGGCCTCGCAGGCAGGCGGGCCGGCAGACTTCCGTTTCCTGTCTGCGGTCCGAGTGCGGGGTTTTGTGTAACAAGCCCGCACGAAAGCTGGTTCCAGCCCCGCTCAGCTGAGCGGCGCGGACTCACACCCGCCGCCGCTCCTGCACGGACCGCTGCCCGCGCCTGTGCCCGGCGCTGCCAACAGCGGGGCCACGCTGAGCGGGTTCCAGCCTCGCTGCCCGAAGGGAACGGCTCAAAGGGGGAAACGACAAGTTCAAGGTCCGCGGCGGAGGTGTGAGAGCGGAAGTGAACGCCGCACGCCTGGCTGGCTGCAGCCCGCCACCCGGCCGAGCCCGTGCTCCCACAAACCGCCCTCACATACACCCCCCGAGACCTCACCGAAAACTCCCCGAGAGCAGAGCAGTCTCAGTGTAGGGGCAGCCAACGACCAGAGCCGCCGGCAGGTGGCACGGGCCTCGGAGGCAGGGCGGCCCTCGGTTAGGGTCTGAGCTCGGGGTGAGAACAGGGTGAGGATTTGGGTGGAAATCCTCAGCGTTTCGCACGGGGCTCAGCGCACAGTTAGGAACGCCACCGTGTAGTAAACAAACGGCCCCCAGAGTATCCGCCTGCCTCCGGCAACCCCCCAGGCCCTCCGCTGGGCCGCGTCCAGGAGCCAGTAATAGGCTCATAGGCTAATAGCACGGTTTTCCCAGCCCTGGCCGCGCCAGGCACCGGACAAACAACCCCCCCCCCCCCCCGGGAGGAGGTTACTGTCACTGGTGCGAGGAGGAGAGGCTCCAAAAGATACTAGCATCGCCGAGACCGGTGTGGCTCAGTGTGAGCATGGGTCTGGGGACTGAAAGGTCCCAGGTTCGATTCCAGTCAAGGGCATGTACATTGGTTGCGGGCGCATCCCCAGTAGGGGATGTACAGGAGGCGGCTGATCCATGTCTCTCTCTCATTGATGTTTCTGGCTCCGGCTCTCTATACCTTCCCCTTCCTCTCTGTGAAAAATCAATAAACTATATTAAAAAAAAAATACTAGCATCATCTTCATCACCCCGCTCGCAGCGGGCAGAACTGGACTGCCAGGGGGCCACTCTCCACCAGAAGGGGTGGGGACGTGGACCGTGCACCCCAGACTCTCAGAGGGGCTCGGCGGGAACTCCGCGGGGGTGGTCTGAGTTCTCCCTGCCCGGCTCTTGTGTAAAAGATCTGGGAGCGAACCTCAGGGACGATCAGAGTCAGACTGGCTTCCCGTGCCTCCCTCCACAGCCGCTTCTACAGGGAAGACCACGGTGGAGTCAAGGACACGCGTGTCCACGGATCAGAACCCCACCTTCACCAACTGTAGCAAGAGCTAGGAAACACGGACACCCCAAGTGCCCCCCAAAGGCTCTTTGCTTCAAGGTCCTGGTCAGAAACACCCCCACAAGTCAATCCAACTCAAAAAGTAACCACTGGGAAACTGTGAGCCAAGCCTCAGTATCCAGAATAATAAAAGCGTAGCATAATAAGCTCCCCCCGCCTCCACCTCCACATACAGCTGCACGGACACTGACACCATTTTTTCAAGAGGAATTTAACAGAATTCTTCTTCCCCAGACAATATCCAACTAGAAAAGCCGACACTGCGGACCCTCTCAAAAGGCTTAATCACGAACTGGAATTTCGGAGGGAACTTTGGCAGAATGTCACCAAAGTCATAGGATACCCAAAAATGAGAAACAGCCCACAGTCCCGCAGGAAGTGGGGGAAATTAGAGATAGCCACCAAACGCCTCTGCCGCTGTGCAGCGGGTGATGCTGGGACCCATACAGGCTGCGCGCAGGACGCCAAGGCGTTTCACGGGGGACAGGGCCGCAGCCTCAGACCCAGAAACCCCGGGGCATGACCCGCAGCACCCTGTCTCCTGGTGGAGCCACCGGAAGCTACCCGTGGTGACTGGGTAAGAGCCTCTGCCTTTTAATGCAGCTTGACATCCTACATCAAAAAGAAAAAAAAAGGCAGCTGGGAATACATGGGCCGGGGGATTACGAGCTATTTTGGTTGTCTTCTCACACTTGGGTTTTTTAAACCCTAATAAACATTACTTTTAAAACACTGCAAGCGTGCTGCATCTGTCCTAACATGGGCACGTTCCACAGACCGATAGGGGTGTGACAAGGAAAGCTGCAGCAGGAGGAAGGAGAGTGGCGTTCTGTTCTTGCTTTTAAAATCCTCCCCGCAAAGCGCGGTATTTGTGCGGCTCTGAGACCAGGAGGACAAACACACGCGCTGTAAACACGGTGGCTGCCGGGAAGCGGGAGGGAAAGCCTTCCTTTCTCTCAATGCACTGCCTTCCCTTTGTTCCGAGTCCGTATACGCTCTCCTTTCTAATCCTCACCCGAGGATGCTTTTCATTGATGAGAGAGAGAGAGAGAAAGGGATTGATTGCCTCCTACATCCCCCTCCCCCCACATCCCAGGCAGAGATCGGACTCGAAACCTGGGCAGGTGCCCTGACCAGGAACCGAACCTACGCCCCCCTTTGGAGCGCGGGACGGTGCTCTAACCACTGAGCCGGCCGGCCAGGGCATGCGCGAGGGTGCTTTTGCAATTCGTTACGCACCAGGGGGAAATTCCAAGCTGTGCTTCGGGACAGGGCTCCACCCGCCGCAGCTATTTCTGAACACTCGGCCCATTCAGGCGCACAGACGGCCCCTCCCGGCAGGCCGCTCCTGCTCCACCTGGAACAGAGCTGGGCTTTTAAGCGCTGGGCGAAGGTAAACAACACCTGCCTGGAAAAGCCAAGACACAAAGGGACCATGGAGAGCCCGCGATGACCTCCTTTTTCCAGCTGGCCCCGCGCTGATCCCTCCCGCTCCCTCCGCGAAGCGATGGCCGACCGGAGCGTCCGGAGCCGCGGCCCGCTGGCATCAGAATGCCTACAGCCCCGGGGCTCCGGCGCTCCGAAAGCAAGGGGACCCGCAGGCTCTCTGGGACCCGTGTATTTATTTTTTTTTAAATATATTTTATATTCTTCACAGAGAGGGAGAAAGTCAGAAACATCGATGAGAGACATCAATCAGCCGCCTCCTGCACGCCCCACTGTGGAGATGTGCCCGCAAGGTACATGCCCCCGACCGGAATCGAACCCGGGACCTTTCAGTCTGCAAGCCGACGCTCTATCCACTGAGCCAAACCGGTCTTGGCCCCGTGTGTTTTTTATTTCAACTTAGAAACGTATTTTTAACTAGGCGCCTGGTGCACGGAATTCGTGCAGGAGTAGCCTTCCCTACCCGCTGCCAGCACCGACTTCCCTCTGGCACCCGGGACGTGGTCATCCAGAAGGACGTCCGGTCTAATTAGCATATTACACTGGTATGATTATAGATACTGAGGCTTGGCACACAGCTTTCCAGAGGTGCCATTTCAAGTCAGCTACCAGTTCTAGAAGGTGTCCTTCACCCCCTCCCACCCCCCACCCCACCCCCCGTCCCACACTGGCTGAGCTGGGCCTGCCTGCCAGTGGGCCCCCTGAGAGCATGGTATGCAGCTCCCTGCTCACCCTACACACCTGTGGAAGCGTGTGTGAGACCCGGAGCACCGGGAGGGACAAGCCCATTCCGTGCGCCCCTACTCCCTCCTGCTGGGGGGTGGCCCATTCAGTAAATAAAAACAAAACGAGCCGAAACCAGTCTGGCTCAGTGGATAGAGCGTCAGCCTATGGACTGAAGGGTCCCGGGTTCAATTCCGATCAAGGGCACATACCTTGGTTGCGGGCATATCCCCAGTAGATGTGCAGGAGGCAGCTGATCGATGTTTCTCTCTCATCAATGTTTCTAACTCTCTCTCTCCCTTTCTCTCTGTAAAAATCAATACGATAGATATTTTTCTAAAAAAAGCAAAACTATATTCCTAAATTGTTACTCACCAATACATGAATGGGTAAGCAAAATGTGTGAGCATGTAACACTCCGTTATCTTATCTATGTACACACTAGAGGCCCGACACACGAAATCTGTGCACGAGTGGGCCTTCGCAGCCACAGCGGCTGCCTGCATCCCTCCCTCGCAGCCTCACGGCAGCCCTGGCTTCATCCTGGAAGGACGGCCGGTCTAATTAGCATATTGCACTTTTATTATTAGAGGATTAGAGGTAGATGTGTATATGTAAGAGAATGAAATATTATTCAGCCTTAAAAAGGAATGGGATTCTGACATGCCACCAACGGGATCAACTGTGAGAAACTAACGCCGAGTGAAGTAAGGCAGTCGCAGGACAAATCCTGGGTGATACCACTGACAGTAGATACCAGAGGAGTCAAACTCACGAAGGCAGCAAGTGGACGGGGGAGGGAGGAACTACCTTTTAATGGAGACCGCCTTTCCGTCTGGGAAGATGGCAGTGCTGGAGAACGATGTGGTCGCACCATGTGAATGTACTAGTGCCACTGATTGTACACTTGAAAACGGTCAGAGCGATAGCTTTTGTTCCGGGTCTTTTAGCACAATGAAATAATGGTTTAAAAAAGACTAAAGCCCTAGCCCGTTTGGCTCAGTGGATAGAGCATCGGCCTGCAGAACAAAGGGTCCCAGACTCGATCCGGTCAAGGGCAGGTACCTGGGTTGCAGGCTCCTCACCGGCCTGAGCCCAGGTCAGGGCTCCTGCAAGAGGCAACCAACCCATGTGTTTCTCCCCCATCGACGTATCTCTCCGTCTTTCCCTCTCTCTTCCGCTCTCTCTAAAAATCAATGGGAAAATATCCTTGGGTGAGGATTAACAAAAAACAAACAAAAAATAAAGTGATTAAATGTTTAAAAAAAAACACTAAGGTTGTAAATAGAGCTATCAAGAGAAGCTACTGGGGCTAGGAAAGAATCACCGGAGGGCGAAGACAAAGTTAGGTTGGGGGGATCCCATGTTGAGGGGTCCCAAAGGCCTCTTTAAGGAGGCACTCGCCTTCCCCCCCACCGCCATGGATCACGAGCTCCGAGGAGCACAGTGGGGTGTCCACATCTGTGTCCCCGAGACAACCAATGTTTACGTTGATGCCCTTGGCCAGACTCGCATCAGTAGGAGTCAGACCCCAGCCCTGCACATCCAGGCTCAGCCAGGACTGAGCCACCTCTGTCAGGGCTGAGCCGGGTGACAGGGCTGACAGAGAAGCCGGTCCTGAGCCAGAGCCGAGGAAGGAGCCGCCACACTCCGCCAGGAACGCCACTGGGGGGCCACCCGCAGCCCGTCCCAGGCTCACGGGCAGGAATGCTCCTCAAGCTCTGCCTCGAAGGAGATGGGGAACAGGCTAACAACAGAGGATTAAATAACTCCTGTCACCTCCTTATCACAAGCGTGCAAGTATTACAATCACGCTTCCAATAATGTAGGGAAATACATTATAGCATTAAGAGGGAACTATATTCTGTAAATAGTATATACAGTATTTTTTTTCTAATTTTGAAAAACCCAGCACGTAATCAAAGGAAATACACCAATCCTTACTGTATGGTGAGGTTACAGGTGACTTGTATTGTTATTCTCATCTTTATTCTTTTCAGGATTTTGATTTTCTTTTCAGTGAAAATGTTACTTTTACAAATGGGGGAAATGTCATTAAAAGGCCTAGCAAAATGCCTGGCATTTTGCACCAGTGAATGAAAAGGCATAAAGAGCGCTTCTGGGACACCCCCGAGGGGAAAGGCTGCTGGGTTCCTGGGAAAGGGGGTTCGGAGCGGAGCTGCCAAGCCCGCTGCGGAGGGGGCAGCAGAAGGAAGCAGCGGAGCACGCGCCCCTCAGACTTCCTTTGGCCTCTGACACCTCTGCATGCAGCCCTTTACACCCCAACGCTGCCAGGAGCACCCCAACCCCTGGCTCGGCCACAGGCAAATCAACAAGCACAGTGAACATCCCTCAACCAGAACTTGTGGCTCCGCCCCTCAGGCAGGCCCCCCTCCAGGGCAGGGACCTCCCACGCGCCACCACAGACAGTCAGGGATGCCACAGGCAGCAAAGCCCAGTCTTCCCGCTCCCAGGTAAGGAGGTGGAGGTCGTCGGGTCCAGATGGCACCTTTTAACCCTAAAACAGCGGTTCTCAACCTTCCTAAGGCCTCGACCCTTTAAGACAGCTCCTCATGGGGTGGTGACCCCCAACCATAACATTATTTCCATGGCTACTTCATCACTGTCATTTTGCTCCTGTTATGAACTGTCATGTAAATATCTGATAGGCAGGATATATTTTCGTTGTTACAAATTGAACATAATTAAAGCATAGGGATTAATCACAAAAACAATATGTAATTGTATATTGTGAAATATTTATTTCTAATTACAAATAAATGAAATTTTGTCTTGAATCGTGGTGTAGCATGGGTAACAGTCTTCATAGGACAACAGTAAACTACATGGCTACATCGAGGAGCGGTGTGTTGGTTCCTAAGACCATGGGAAATAGATGTTTTCCAATAGTCTTAGGCGACCCCTGTGAAAGGGTCGTTCGACCCCCCCCCAAAGGGGTCGCAACCCACAGGTTGAGAACCGCTGCCCTAAAAGCTGGTCAGGAGAATTTCATTTCCCCAGCAAGCTCCTCTCTCTTTCTGATCTCCAGCACTGCAGGCCGGGCCTTCATTTCTTTGTCCAAAAGGACAGAACCAAGGTTCCTCAGGCTGCACACAGCCTCAGAAAGAAATCTAGACAAAAATCGAGTTACGATCTGGAAAGATAGTCCAGTTGGCCTGGACTAAAATCCGGGAGGCAGAGCACAAAAGCCAGCAGGTCTCCGAGGGAAACTCCCTTTTCCAGAGGGAAACGTCCGGTTTCAAAACCCCAGTGTAGATGGGCCGTTTAATGGCTGCCCACCCCTAAACAAGATCCATACTTCTGACAGCAGAGAAGCCTCATTAGCAAATTTAGAAACACATGCTCTGGCCCACGTGGCCGGTTACGGTTGGAAATAGAAACCAATATAGAAATGATCAATCTTAAACGGTAGAGTAAGGAGACATGTAACCAGCACGCAGCCATTAGCAACATGAGTCAGTACTTTGTGCGAGGTGCAAAAAAAAATCGCAGAAGTGCAAGAAATTAACCCTTCAGGAGAAAAGGGGGCTGCCGTGTTCAAAGTGGGGGGGGGGGAAGCAGGCCAACCAAAAGGCACCACAAACACAACAACCAAATAAAAAGAGCGATCTGGCCAGGCCCCAGGCCCCGGCCCCCGGCAGCCGGGCTGGAATTAGCTGGGACTTGCCATTCCTGAAATTCCACTCTCCCAGGGTTTCTGGCTCTTCCTTCTCCAGGCTTTTTCTTTACCCATTTGGGCCTGAAGGAGCCTGGGAGCTGGGAGAGGAGGGTGGCCCCACAATGGGCAGACAAGCCCTCCCCCTCTCTCTCCCCGCCCCCCTGCACCCCGCCTTCCCCCACAGCCGAAGTGCATTCCCAACTCCCAGGTAGTGCACAGCTTGCCAGGAGGGACAGCCGGTCCATCTCCTTCCCTAACCACCAGCCCCAGGCGGCCGGCCGGGGCCGAATGAAAGCAGAAAGGCTGGACCGAGCGGCAGGAAGGGGTGCAGCCTGAGAGGACACGACCCTGTGGCCACTTCTCCCGCCCCCCCCGCCAGCCAGGAGGCCCGAAGGGGGTGACCAGGCCATGAAAAATAAAAAACCCGAACAAAACCAAGATGGTGTGGGAACGTCACAAGAGCCAACACACACTTCCCATCAGATTGCAGAGCCGCTGGCATCCACCAGCCTCATTCACAAACCAGCTACAGGTCTGGCCCGGGCGAGCGGGGTCTCAGCCTCCCCCCGCACCCTCATCCCCTCGGCGGCAGTCCTTCCCGGGGCCTCCGGACGCGGCATCTGCCCGGGCAGTGCGGCTCCGGGGAATGGCAGGGAAATGGTCACCATGACATCAACCCATGAGACGGGGCCAGGATGGGGGGGAGTCACCAGGGCCATCGAGGAGGAGAACGGGAGAAAAAGGCCAGGAATCGGGGGGAAAAGAACCAGAAAACTCGGGAACCCAAACAACAGACGTTTCATCACCCCCTCTGGGTGGGAGCATGGGCCGCAAATAGGATGTGAGGCTCCCGGGAGCCCCGGCAGATTCGTCACAACAAGGCCTAATTATCCCCCTTTTACAGAGGCAGAGCCTCCAGTGCGGCCCGGAACCCGGGCTCCAGGAGACAGCCCTGCCAAACAAGCAGAGGGTCCCCAGTGAGCCCCCCCCCGCTCCCCGAGGAGAGCGGCTACCCTCCCGGGCAGCACCCCTGGGGCTCTGCTTGTTGTCCTCGGTCCCCTGTCCTATCCCAGCTCTGCCTTACACCCAACTGCAAGAACAGCTCAGAGGGTCAGGCCCCCTGGTCCAAACACGGGCACCCCATCACCCCAGTCTACCTAGTTCCTTCTTTTATATATATATATATGTGTGTGTGTGTGTGTGTGTATAATTGATTTTTTTAGAGAGAGAAAGGGAGAGAGACAAAGAGCTAGAAACATCGATGAGAGAGAAACATCGATCAGCCGCCTCCTGCACACCCCGCACTGGGGATGTCCCAGCAACCAAGACACATGCCCTTGACCGGAATTGAACCCGGGACCTTCCAGTCCGCAGGCCGACGCTCTATCCACTGAGCCACACCGGTCTCGGCCACCTCGCTCCTTCTGGAGGGCTCCCCAGGGCCCTCCCCACAGAGGCCCAGCACTGAATCACCGAGTGGCCACTGCCGTTCTGTGCCCTGCATCCCCTCCCCCGGGCCCAGGCCTCGGCCCAGCACCTGTGGCTGCGGGGCGCTGCGGGCGGCAGCTCAGGTGGCTGACTCCCATCCTGGGGCTTGACCGGCAACCCTGCCAACAGCACAGGAGGAGCGACTGCTGAACCCCAACTGTGTGCCAGCCCTTCCCCGCCTTCCCCACCTGATCCTCCGGGGAGAGAGTGCAATGTCCCTCCTTAGGTCCCTGCCGACTGAGAGAACCCCCCCCCCTGAGTTCCCTGACAGAGGAGGGCTGGCACCCCAAAACCGGGGCCTCCCCGGGTCTGCACCTGACA
>JAAGEH010000126.1:1602837-1638062 GCA_011751065.1 Lasiurus cinereus | reverse complement strand
CGGGGCGGCCGCCCGCTCGCCCGCTCGCCCGCCCGCTCGCCCGGAGGACGTGCGCCCCGCGGCGGGGGCCGGGGCGGCCGGGGCTCGCGGATTGGCCCGGGGGGCAGGTGAGTCGCCGCCGGCGCCGCCCGGGTCGCGGCGTGTGCGTCCGCCCAGGTCCCCCGCCCCCAGCGCAACTGGGCGCCCCGCGCGCGGGGACTCGGGGGCCAGTCGCGGCTGGCGAGTTGGGGAGCGGGAAGGACGGAGGCGGCGGGGCGAGGGCACGGTGCCCTCCCCGGGGCGGGGGGTCCCGGGAAACTGGCGGGGGTGGCCCGGCGCCCTGCGGGGCCCGGGGTCCGGGGGGAAAAGGAGGGACTGGCGAGGCGGCGGCGCGGGGCGCGGGGCGCGGGGCCTCCCCCGCCCGGGCCGCGCCGGGGCGGTGTCAGCGCGGATGTCACGGGCGGCGATTATTCGCTGGAGCGCGCGGCCGTGCGGCGGCCGCTGACGGGGCGGGCGGCGGGCGGGGGGCGCCGGCTCCGGGGAGACCGCCCCGAGCCGCTGCGCCGTGCGCCCCGAGCCCGCGCGCTGTGCACCCGCGTCGTCGCCCCGCGCGCCCCCCGCGGCAAAGTTGAGGCTCCACTTGGAGGCGGGCCGTGACGCCCTGTCCCTTCCACTCCCTGCAGGTCCCGGGCGGCGGCGGCGGCGGGGACCGAGGCGGCGGCCGGAGGGACAGCGCGCCCGCCCCCGGGGGCGCCGACCGACCGGGACCCGCGCTGCGCCGGGCGCGCTCCCCGCGGGGGGACCTCGCGGACCTCGCGGACCTCGCTGGCCGCCGGAGCCGGGCGCCCGCCTCCAGGAAGCCGCGGGTCGGCGCTCGCCCTCGACGGAGCCGCGGGAACAGCAGCCGCCCTCCCATTGATCGGCCCCGCTGGCCGGCGGGCGGCCGGGCAGCCCGGTGCCCGGAGCGCGCGCGGAAGGCGCAGGGCAGGAAGCCGCGGGCGGGCGGCGGCCGGGAGGACGGACGGACGGACGAAGCGAGCTGCTGCCTTATTGATGCGCCCCCGCCTCGCCTGCTGCCCCCCCCAAGACTTCAGGGCGCGCGCCCCGGAAGGGCTGGGTGTCTGAACAACATGATTCTCCACTAATATCCAAACTTCACTACTTCTTCTTCCTTTTTTTTTTTTTTTAAACCCAAAGAATATCGGTGATTTTTGTCCACTGCGAGCAGAAGAGCCCGGGACCCTTGAAATGCAGCAAAGCCTTTATTTATAAAGCAGACCCGAGGGGTGACAGGCGTGCGCCCCCCGTCCGTCCATTGATTCTCTGTCTCTATCCTATGGATAACGGTCCGGGGGGCTGAAGGAAGGAAGACTTGCCGCCCAGAGCAGCCCCCCCACCCACTCCCACCCCCACCCCCTGGTCGGCGCTGGGTCCCGCGGCCTCCGTCCTTTCAATGCCCAGCTTCCTCTGGGACTGCTGGCCTTCCCTGGAGATCCGCGCCGTGCTGTGTGCCATGGGCTGCATCCAGAGCATCGGGGGCAAAGCCAGAATCTTCCAGGAAGGGATCACGGTGATCGATGTGAAGGCTTCCATCGACCCCGTCCCCACCAGCATCGACGAGTCCTCCAGCGTGGTGCTCCGCTACCGGACGCCCCACTTCCGGGCCTCGGCCCAGGTGGTCATGCCGCCCATCCCCAGGAAGGAGACCTGGGTGGTGGGCTGGATCCAGGCGTGCAGCCACATGGAGTTCTACAACCAGTACGGGGAGCAGGGCATGTGAGTAAGCTTTGGGGGTCCGGGGGGTGAAGGGGGAGAGGAGTGGGGGGTGCTGCTGGGGGTGTGGAGCTTGATGGCCTGGGGCAGAGGGCAGCTTCGGAAGCCTGTCCGGAAGTGGTGGCCTCTGAGTCGTCCTCGGCCACGTGACCCCGGTGTTGACTCAGATTGGGCTCGTGGCTCCAGGGCCTGCTTTCCCCCTGTCCCCGAGGCTGCCGAGAAAGCAGAGGAGCCCTGGCTGGGGAGCTCAGGGGTTAGCGAGTCGCCCCCGAGACGCCGAGGTTGTGGGTTCGATTCCCGGAACCCGTGAATGCATCCATCATGGGAACCAATTGATCTCTCTCTCTCTCTTCCTTCCTCTCTCTCTTTAAAAACCAACCAATCAATCCAAAGCAGAGGAAACCCCATCAGGCGCCTCTGACAAAGTAAGCATGCTGCCCGCACCCGCAGCGGCCCCCCCGGCGGGCCCACGTGGCGGGCGCTCAGGGAAGGAACTGGGTCCCGCCAGCCGCCCGTTATCGGCCCGGAGCCGTGTGGCTGGCCCGGAACTGGCCTCCGGGGTCTCCAGATGCGCCTCAGCTTTGGGGGTGGTGGTGACGGGGGTGCTTCACTGCCACTGTGGTGTGTGTGAGCGGACGGCCGCTTTCAGAGACCAGGTCTGCTTCCTGGGGCCGCATTTCTTCTCTCCAAGACGGGGAGCCACTTACGTGGACCTCAGTTTTGGGCTCCAGGGGGCCCTGGCAGCTGAGACCCTCTCCCCAGCTCGGCCTCCAGGATAATGTAAGTCTCAGCGCAGGACCCTGGGCCGGGGCTGCTTTTCTGGCATGTTCCCTGACCCCAGGTGGTGGACGAGCAGCGGGGGACCCCGCCCGAAGAGCCGGCTTCAGGCAGGCGGTGCCAATCGCCGTTTCGGGGTATAGGGGCCTCTCGGAGGGAGCTGCGTGTCCATTCTGTGCCGCACCCCGGTCTGCAGTGAGGGCACAGGGCTTTGCGCTGTTTGGGATCATCCTGGACTGTCTGAAGTCAGAGGGGGTCAGGAGGGCATGGGGCTGGGGGACATCGAAGGTCACGGCCGCTCCACCACCGACTGAGATATAAGGGAAACGGGGATCCCCGCAAAACCTAAGACCAGGGTGTAACCGCCATCGCCCGAGGAGGTGCGTGCGCGGCCCGCCTACATGGACACTCACCGCGCCTCCACCGGCCTGTTTCCGCACCCAAGCCCTTTAATTCCCCAAAGCGGCCCTTAATCCCGGCGGGGGGCCGCCTCCCCATCCCGGAGGGAAACCTGAGTCCCAGCTATTCGGTGCGAATCTTTCCTAAGACGCCGTAAGCTCGGAGCCTGCTGGGGCTTTGCAAGGCATCCGGGACAACTGGCAGGACGGACCAGACCGGGCTCTGGCGAGGCCCTGGGGTTGGGCAGGCAGGGGGCCTTCGGCACTGGGAGGGAGGGCAGGGGTGCCGGGAGGGAGGAAGGGATGGGTGAAGAGGTGGATGTGATGCGTGTTGGAGGGCCCGGGCCTGGCTCAGCCTCGGCCTGCCCATCTGTGCGCCCGGCGTCCGGCCCTCGAGGCCTTGCCCGCTGGGCTGTGGCTCTGGCGACGTGCAGGCACCGGCTGGAGGCAGGCCCGAGCCAGGAGACCGCAGACGACCTTTCTCTTTCTGTGCCAGTCCTGGCCTCCGGGGTGGGGAGCCCCGGGCACACCTCGGCTGCAGTCAGTCACGCAGCCCTGGGCGGCCGGCCAGGCCCCGCCGCTTTCCAGGGTGTCCTGAGCCACCCCGACCCCTGGTTTCTTCCTCTGCAACCTGGGGCGTCCGAGGCCGTGCGCCACGGCCCCGTCCTCCAGGCCAGCGGCTTTCGCCCTGACCACGACGATTGGGATGGCGTCGGGGGGTTTTCTGACCGGGAGGCAGGGACCGCGTCCGTTAGGGGTTGGGAATCGTGGCTGAAACCTCAGAACGCGCACCGACGTGACTCTTGCATTGCGTTTCCCGCTGGCCCCGGCCTTCCTCTTTTCAAACGGCCGCTCCCGACTTCCACAGGTTGTGAAATCGTCCTGAGCCACTGGCCTTTCCCCGGGGCTGATGGCCGATTCCCCGCTGGCTGTCCCCGCCCAGGACACCTCCGCTGGCTCAGGGACCTCTGTGTGGGCGTCCCCATCCTCTGGGTTCCTGACCCCGGGTGGAGGGGCCCAGCCCCAGAGGAAGGGCAGAACTTGAGATTCCCTGGAGGGTCCAGTCCCTCCGGGGCTCAGAGCCTGGGGTCGGAATGACCGGCCAGTGGTGACGCGCCGGAGCTGGGGAGTCACCCCGGAGCGTGGGTGCCGTCATCGGCTGCTGTGGGGGTCGGGGAGGGCAGGTGTAGGGGACGTCCCTGGGGCTGAAATGCCGAGTTGGAAGCTGCTCAGCTTATTATTATTATTTTTAAAATACATTTTATTGATTTTTTTAGAGAGGAAGGGAGAGGGACAGAGAGAAACATCCATGAGAGAGAGAGAGAGACATCGATCAGCCGCCTCCTGCACGCCCCCTACTGGGGATGTGCCCACAACCAACATACATGCCCTTGACCTGAATCGAACCTGGGACCTTTCAGTCCACAGGCGGACGCTCTATCCACTGAGCCACACCGGTTTTGGCTCGGCTTATTATTAATCAACAAAACGTTGTCAGAATCACGGAACGACGCGGCTGTCTGAGCCAGTGCTGCCGGGATGGGGAGGGCCGGCTTAGAAAGGGGCCTGCGTGTGAATGTGCCCCAAACACCTTCCCGTCCATCGCCCGGCCCCCGAGACAGGAGAGTGAGGGGGAGGAGCCTGCGGCAGGACTGGCCAGAGGCCTCCACGGCCCAGAACTGCCCCCTGGCCTCGCCTGGCATCGTAGGCCCTGGACCAGAGCCCTGGTCTCCACCCGCTCCATGCCAGCGGCCCCCCGGAACCCTGTGGCGACCACCACAAGTGCCTTGGGACCCTGCAGGCGTCCCTGGGCGGGGCGTGAAGCCGCCGATGAGGCCCGGACACGCGCTGGGCTGCGGTGGCCGAGGCGGCGCAGGGGGCAAAGGACAGGCTTCCCTTCCTCGCAAACGGGCTGGCGCTCAAAATACCAATCCAGAGACTTAACCAAAACCATCAACACCCCAAACGTTATCCCGGCGTGAGATTAATCTCTAATCGAGGGGACCTTGTCAGAATGACATCCTGGGGTATTTCAAGGGGGACAGTCAGGGGACTCCCGTTACAACCAGCCATGCCAGGGCGAGCTCCTCCGAGAGCCAGCTTGAGAGGGTGCTGTTCGGTTTGGGGTCCAGCCCACGTTACTTTCAAAGCCACATCCCCCCGGCTCCTTTCCCCCGCGAGACGGTCGCAGACACCTGCCTCCACAGCCCTGTCCCCCGCAACTCCTCAGCCGCCACCTGTCAGCCGGCGCCGCCTTCTGAGTGACAGGCACACCGTCCCCGCCTGCGGGGGAGACGCTTCGCCTTGTCCCCAGTTTGCCCCTCTCTGGAGCCCCCCGGGGCCTAGGCTGAGTGAGGGCCGGTTCGCTTCTGGCTCCGGGTTCTACCCGAGGGCAGGGGAGCGGGGAGGGGGGGAACGCGGCCGGGCGTGGGCCCAGCTTCGCCATCCGCTCCCTGGCGCCAGCCACAGCCTTCCCGAGCCTCGCCGTTCCCGTCCACGAAGTGGGGGAGCAGTCCTCCCCTCTGGCGGGGGTGGCGAGGACCTGGCCCAGCGCCCGGTGCCTCTGAAGGCCGCGCCCGTGGTGGCTGTCAATGTCATAACGGCTGCTCCTTCATTATTCAGCAGCGGCGCGGGCAGCGTCAGCGTGAAGGTGGCTATAGTGTGGGGCCGGCGCTGTGGCTGCCTGCTCTCGGGGTTGGGTTTCACCCGCCCGTCTCCGGTGTGGGCGCCCCGGACCCTGAGACCGGCGAGGGGGTCCTTCCAGCCGGAAGATGGAGCGGCGCGGGCGGCCTTGGCGTGAGCCGGTAGGAAAGCCGCGCAGGTTGGAGGGGCCTGCGGCCTGGGGGGGGGGGGGGGGGGGGGCCCCCCGTCCTGTCACTTCCCCAGGAAGACCCAGCCTCAGCCCGGCCTGCAGCCACGGCCCCCGGAAGCTCCCGCTCCAGCGGGTCTGGGACAGGCCGGACCGGGGACCACGTGGCCTCTTCCTGCAGCCGGGGCCTGGGCCACCCCCCACCCCCACCCCAACCAGAACAATCGAGGATGCTGCTTCCTCTCTGCGACGAGAAGGTGGCCTCCCCCCGCTGCTGGGCCTGGCGGAGGGCGGGCTGAGTGGGTGGGAGAGGGAAGTCCTCGTTTCCAGGGTTTGGGGGGGGGGCGGGGAGGAAGTGGCGGGGGACTGCCTGGCCCAAGAGAACCCCGACCCGCCTTGGCCCAGGGACCACCCCGAGCCTCACCTCCGAGGGCCGCAGACCAAGGCTGGTGGTTCCTGGCTTGTGCGCGCAGGCGGCACCATAATCGGGGAAATGAGTGACACGCGCATCCGCGGCTTTGCGGGTCGCATCGGGGTGAAGTGGGAAAGATCAGTACGTGGGCCGTGCTGGCTGCCAGCAGGGAGAAGGGTCGCGTTCTAGCTGGCATTGGCAGTAGGCTGCGAAAGACAGACATAGGAAGCCATTTCTCATTAAGACGACGTCGTGACAATGGGAACGCATACTGCGTGTGTGTGAGGGAAAGGTCTAGAAGGATGTTTACCGCGGGGAACCTACCGCAGGGAGGGGGGCGGCGAGGAACAGACACTTTCGTTTCTCACTTGGTGCCTCTCTCTGCGGCTGGCGCTGAAACCACAGCGTCACGGCTAAGAACGGAGTTCAACAGGCGCCCTCGGTCTGCCCCTTCCTGATGGGCCCAGGGCGGGCGTGGCCTGGGTGGAGAGGGCGTGGGGCAGCGTGGGCTGGTGTTTGGGGGGACACAGGGCAGGTGGGAAGAGGGGGCCTCCGCAGTCCCTCCCCCAGAGAGCAGGTGCCCGTGACCCCGCTGGGTGGGGGGCTGGCCTGGTGGATGCCCACCTGCCTGGGGCAGAAGCCAGGAGACGACTGGATCCCACTCTGGCTTCCGGGGGGCTCGTGGGCATGAGTTTCTGTAAAATGGCCAACATTTGCAGAATTTGGACTGTCTGTGAACAGTCAGAACTGTTTTCTTGAGGACGAGGCGAGATCGTCCCTGGGTGCCCGCCGGACCGAACCAGGGGCCAGACCAGCCCGCAGGAGCCTCCCCGGTGACTGTGTCTCTGCTCAGTGGGCACCCTGGACAAGTGTCGGCTCAGTGTCACTTGCATTTAAAGCAACACATTTGTTTTAAAATATTAGAAAAGACATATCCAGATGTGTTTAGCGTATTTGTTATTTCAGAGGTATTCCTTAGGAAAGTAAGTTTAGCTGAGTTTTTAAAAAAGTGCCCCATTTGAAGGAAATACAGGAAGTGTGGGCACCGGAGCCCAGTGAAGAGACAGGAAGTCGCTCAGTGCGGAGGCCTCGGGGGCTGCTGGGCCCACAGTCGGAGAGCCCCACCCCCACCCACGGGAAGGGGCCCTCAGGGGTGCGGCAGGCCATCCGTGTCTGGGGGAGCCCCGGCCCAGGCCCACCGCCCTGCCTGGCTCCGTCTGAAGGAGCCAGGGTGCCCCCGTGGTGCCAGGAGGGCCTCCGCCCACCCCTGGCCTCGGCCCCCCTGGTTTCCTTCGCCCTTCACTCTGGGCCTGCCGGGCCGGGGGCCGGGCCTGGAGCCACGGGGGACCACCCAGCCCTGTGGCCCTCAGCGGCCTCACCCCTTCTCCAGCTCCGGGAGGTCCTCGGTAACCCCTCCAGGCGCGCAGCCTCAGGCAGGCATGCTGCTCAGAGCTGTGTGCACGCACGTGGGCATGTGTGTGTGTGCACGTCTCTGTGTGTAATCTGTGTCTGTTTCTGTACATGTCTCTGAGCCTGTACGTGTGTGTGTGCTGAGCGAGGGTCCATTGGAGGCCAGTGGCTCAGGCTGTGGGTGCTGGTCCGGCGTCCCCCTGCTTTTGTGATCTCGGGCCAGGCCTCCGACGTCTCCAGGTGTCCCCCACGAAGGCACCCAGGCCGAGGAGGGGGGACGTACGCAGTGCCCAGCACGTAGCGTGGCCGGTGTGCTGCTGCCGCTGCTGCTGCTGTGGGGGCGCCCCGTTGGGACTGGCACTGCCAGCCACAGCGCTCAGGTGAGGGGCGCGCCCACAGCAGCTCCCGGTGAGGGCCCAGCACCAGCGCCATCCTGAGGCCTGGCCCGCCCTCGGGACCCTCACAATGGCCGTATGGTTGGTTAATCACCGCGAAGTGCCAGGAGGCAGCGGCAGGAGCACCGCGTGGCATCGGCCTCGTGGGAGGGCGAGGCGGGCTTCCCTGGGGACTCCAGAGCCGAGCCAGGAGCACCCCCAGAGCCCGGGGAGGCCGGGCGGGGGCCGCTCCCGGCAGAGGCCCTGGGGGGGGGGGGCCGTTAGAGGAACTGAGGATGGTCTCAGCAGTGGTGGGCAAACTCGAGAGCCGCGTGTGCCGCTCTGCTGACCAATGAGTTTGCCGACCACGGACCTAGACTCTCCATTCCAATAGTTTCCGGCTGATGTTCCTGGTGATTAAGCCCCGATCCCAGTGGTCAGCAAACTCATTAGTCAACAGAGCGGCAAACCGTGGCTCTCGAGCCGCATGTGGCTCTAGGGCCACAGTTTGCCTACCATTCTTGTGCAGCCTGGGGAGGGAAGTGTGTAGTGTGTGTGTGTGTGTGTGTGTGTGTGTGTGTGTTTTGTGCGCACACACGTGTGTGCATGGGAGCCGGGCTTCAGTGATATCAGCTTTAGGGTCATGGGGGGGTCACGGCAGGTTGACAGGGTTGGAGTGAGGGACGGTGCCATTAGTGTTTTTAACAGATCACTCGGCTTCTGCAGGCGGCGGGAGGGGCGGCTGGGAGGCCTGGTGGGGCGCGGGGGAGGGGTGCTGACTGGGGTGTGGTCAGAGAGAAGGGGGACCGTCTCAAGGCAGGACGGAAAGTCTGGGATGGTGGGGCTGGAGGGCACAAGGTCCCCCCTGATCTCTGTGGACCAGGCGGCACCCTGTCCATCTCTCCCAGCTTGTGGCCAGCGTCCGTGACGGGCGCTCTGCAAATTCTCATTGGGGTGCGGGGGTGCTGGTGGGGGTTGCAGATGGAGCAGAGTGTTGAGGGCAGCTGAGGGGTCGCCCTCTGACCTGGTACGGGGGTTCCAGAAGGCGTGTGAGGTCTGGCCCCACGCCTGGACGCCTGCCGTCCTTTGCCTGCCTCCACCCACGAGGACCGGGCACGCTGGGGTCGGGGGGAAGGCGGTGGGGCAGCGGACCCTCCCCCACCGTCTCCGTGGACCTGGGGCAGGATCAGGCGTGTCCCCACGTACTCCAAGGCCCCACCCCCAAGCAGCCCCGTCGCGTGTGTGCGTCTGCGCAGGCCGCCTGGCTGACGGTACTTGGTACTTACCCTTTGGGTGGCGTCTGCGAGTCCGACACTGTACTGCTCAGCCTACGGGTGCAGGTCCGGGGTCCGAGCCCCCACTCTGTCCTGCGGGCAAGGCACTGACGCTCCGGACGTCCAAGGTCCTTCCGGAACCAACAGACATCTCCGCGAGGCCCGGGGCGCAGAACCCGCTCCTCGCCGAGCACGTGGCGTCTGAAGCTGCAGTGGGGTCGAGTCAGGGCCCCAGAGCTAAGGGCTGGCACCTCCCTCCCGCGGTCCCAGGAGCACCCACATGTTGCTGTTTCCTCTGTACCAGGTGATGCACATCCACGCAGGCACTGCACCCCCAGACCTCGCAAGGGGGGCGGGGCTACCTACAGTTGACCCGTGGTGACCCCGAACTCAGAGGTTTGTGACTGGACCCGAGCCGGACTGAGACTGGATCCAGGGCTGGCCTGTGGCCCCCTGAATCCCTGCCCTTACGCTCCCCCCTCCCCCCACCGCCTCGATGGGCACCCAGGCCGCGGGACCAGATCCAGGCCGGGCGGGCTGGCTGGCGGTGCCTTGAAAACAGATGCCCTTGGCCCTGGTTCTGAGTCACAGCGCACGAGACGCGGCTGTCTGTCTGCCAGCTCATGAGGACCGTCACCTGTCCGACTGAGCAGGGGCTGGAGCCTCAGGGGCTGGAGCCTCAGGGCGCTGGGGGAGAGAGGCATCTTGGGGTTAGGGGTCAGAGGCAGAGAGAGAGAAGCCGTCGTGGTATGGGGAAGTCCCCGCTCCCCAAACAAGCCAGCTCTCAGGAAGAGAAGGGGCCACGGGAGCGCAGAGTTCCTTGTGCAAGTTTGCCTTCTGCCTTCTAAAACGTGTTTGCAAACAAACCTAAGGAGCGGCGAGGTGGGGGGACCCGGAGGTATTGGAGGGATGTGAGGGGGGTTGGAGCTGCGGCCCAGGTTCCCTCTGAGAGAGGAACTCAAGGCCCAGGGCAGGAAATGGCCGGCCAGGCAGCTGACTTCCCACCAAATAAACAGAAAACAAAAGGGAAGAAACGTTAGCAAAATCAGTTGGTAGTCACCCCTCCTGCGTGTCCCCAGCGTGGCCCACTGCTAACAAACACGAGGTATTTCCACAGAGGAACGCATTTTTTAATATATTTTTAAAAAATATTTTATTGATTTTATACAGAGAGGAAGGGAGAGAGGTAGAAAGTCAGAAACATCGATGAGAGAGAGACACCCATCAGCCGCCTCCTGCACACCCCACAGTGGAGATGTGCCCGCAAGCATGGTACATGCTCCCAACCGGAACCGAACCCGGGACCTTTCAGTCCGCAGGCCGACGCTCTATCCACTGAGCCAAACCGGTCTCGGCCGCATTTTTTAAAAATTGCGATCCCACACGCATAAAAGTCCCGTTTGGGCCGTTTGAAGTTCAGGGGCATTAACATCTGCTCATGGCCACGCGCTCGTCTCCAGCACTTTCGTCCCACATGGGAACTCTGCCCCCAGGAGACACGACCCCTCAGCCCTGGTGACAGCTCTGCGTCCTCTCCCTGCGAACGGGCTTCTCCGCGACCCTGTGTGTGTGGGGGGGAGTCACACGTGTCTGTCCTGTGTCTGCTTGCTCCACAGCAGCGGTTCTCAACCTTCCTAAGGCTGCGACCCTTGCATCCAGCTCCTCATGGGGTGGTGACCCCCCAACCATGAAATGTTGCTACTGTGATGCATCGTGATGTAAATATCTGCATTTTCCGATGGTCTTAGGCGACCCCTGTGAAAGGGTCGTTCGATCCCCAAAGGGGTCGCGACCCACAGGTTGAGAACCGCTGCTCCACAGCATCCTGTGCTCGGGCCGGTCCGTGTTGTAGCCGGTGTCACAACGTCCCTCCATCCGGTGGCTGGACCTGTTGCCCATCCCCCACCCCTGGGCACCGGCCTTCCTGCCTCCGGCTGCCGTGACTGCGCTCGGGCAAAGCAGGGGTCCCCGGGCAGCTGCAGTGAGTGCGGGCGTTCAGCTCTCTGAGGGCCAAGCCTCCCGAGCTGGCACCATGGGCTGCGCCAGGCTGCCTGGTCCGGTGCCACCCCTTAGCCCCGTCACCTTGGGAAAAGCCGGCCGGCTGCGCTCTGCTCACCGGGGCAGGGGCACTGATAGCTGGTGTGTCTCTAAGCGGGGCTCCCAGACACCCCCGTGTCCTCGGAGCATGAGCGTTGTTATGGCAACAATAGCGCCGGTAGTGGTGCCGGCAGCGACCAACTACGGGCATTTACCTTGTGCTCTGCCCCGGGCTGGCACATCCTTGTCTCCCTCAGTGACCCCAGCAGGGACCTGTATCTGTAGGGCGTCTCCCACCAGGAGGGGCAGCTGAGACTTACAGGAAGGCCTGTGGGGTCCTGAACTCTGGACACCCCGGCTGCCTGCTCCTGCCCCAGGAAGGCAGAGCCTCTAGGCCTTTAGCAGCGAGAGCCCAATGGGGGGGCTGCACCCCAGAGCCGGCCCACGAGGGACTGAGTGCACCAGGACGGGGCTGGTTAGGTGATCTTGATTTCACGGCTCCAGGGCCGGGCAGGCGGGGGCTATTCCGGCTGCCTGGCACTTCCTCTTTGAGGCAGGCATGAGCGGAAAGGGAGGGGGAGGGGAGGAGGGGAAGGGCATCTGGGTTTCGGAAGCCTCAGGTGCTTGCTGTGCCCTGGGGGATGGGGGGCTAGGAGCCCTGATTACCGCGAGGGAGAGAGACACAGAGGTGAGAGGCCAGCCTTAAGCAGGGGGCCCTGGGGTGCTGGCTCCTCCCACCGAGGCACGTGCTAAGAGGAGGGGCCGGAAGCTCCCCCTTCACGGGGGAGGGCACTGAAGGTCAGGGGCAGGCATGGCCCCAGGTCACGCACAGGTCAGTGGAGGGTCAGACATGCTGGGCCCGTGGCCACAGGGCTCTGAGGTGTGGCCTTGAAAGCAAGAGAAAGTCAGGGACCAGAGGCGGGGGCAGCCCATGTCTCCGTGCAGGCCCCCCGCCCCCCACCACGTGCGAAGTGGTCCAGCCTGTAGCTCTGCCTCCACCACGGTCCCATGTGGCTGTCCAGCAGCGGCTGGCACAGGGCGCAGGCCTCTCCTTCCGGTTCCCCATCCCTCGTGCTGGCAGCTGGGCAGTGGTTTCAGGAGGAGACCCATTTGAGATAATGCAAGAGAACGGGCGGGTTTTGAGGGGGAGTGATGTTGGGGAGCCCCATTTCACTGCCATGATTTCGGAGGTCTTTCTATGGTCTGGGCCCCTGGGGAGTGAGCCCCCCGGGCAGGGGGCGGCGGGGGTCAGGGCCGGCTGAGCACACTGCCTCCCCCCCACTACCCCCAGGTCCAGCTGGGAGCTCCCGGACCTCCTGGAGGGCAAGATCGAGGCCATCAGCGACTCGGACGGGGTGAACTACCCCTGGTACGGCAACACCACGGAGACGTGCACCATCGTGGGCCCCACCAAGCGGGACTCCAAGTTCATCATCAGCATGAACGATAACTTCTACCCCAGCGTCACGTGGGCCGTGCCCGTGAGCGAGAGCAACGTGGCCAGGCTGACCAACATCTACCGGGACCAGAGCTTCACCACGTGGCTGGTGGCCACCAACACCTCGACCAACGACATGATCATCCTGCAGACGCTGCACTGGCGCATGCAGCTCAGCATCGAGGTGAACCCCAGCCGGCCCCTGGGCCAGCGCGCCCGCCTGCGGGAGCCCATCGCGCAGGACCAGCCCAAGATCCTGAGCCGCAACGAGCCCATCCCGCCCAGCGCCCTGGTCAAGCCCAACGCCAACGACGCTCAGGTCCTCATGTGGCGGCCCAAGTACGGGCAGCCGCTGGTGGTGATCCCGCCCAAGCACCGGTAGCAGCCGGCCGGGCCGCCTGCCCGCTCCCACTCCCGCACCCCCCGCGGACGCCCAGCAGCCACAAATACAACCATTCTACCTTGGCCGGCGGCGTCTCACTGTGCGCACGCCCGACGGCCTCCGCCCTCTCTTGATGGAGCTGCTGCCTCTCGGGGAAAGGGGGAGACCAGCGGGACAGAGGAGGAGCAACCCCAGGTGCGCCCCCCACCCCCTCACCGGGGTCTCCTTTGCTCACAATCTCATTCACTGGGAACCCCCCCCCCCCCCCCACACACACACACACAACCGCTTTCAGTCCTTTCTTTGTAGACGCCTCTCTAGGAGGTTCGGGCGGGAGGAGGGGGAGCTGATGAGTGACAGGCCCGCTCTTACTGACCCGTGGGGGCCGGGCCCTCCCACGCCGCACCCCTCCTCCCCGCCCACCCCCCTCACGCGGCCTTATGTAGACTCGCTTTGCCAAACTTTTGCCTTAAGCTGAACTGAAAGGAAAATCACCGACACGGATCTAAAGCAGGATCACTCTCCTGCTGGACTTAGCATCTCCTGCCGGGGGCCAGGGAGGAGGGGGGGCCGGAGAGAGAGACTCCCTGAGCCCCCCTCCCGGGCCTGGGGGGACACGAGGCAGGGACACAGGCCTGAAACCAGCGGCTCATTCTTGGGTTTCAGCAGGAACCGAGCCACAGACAGACGCTGCCCGGTGGACCCCCACCTCCCCGTCCCCGGCTGCCCCCTCTCCTCCCCGCAGCCTTGCCTCGCTCGTGGGTCGTGGAGAGAGGGAGGGTGCTGGGAGCTGCAGGCGGGGCCCCGGGCATTTCTGTCTGTGAGTGCCCGGCACCATGGGGTGGGATGGGGTCTGCACCCACTTCTGACTCAGCGAGCCTTTCCCTCCCCATGCACGCCGGTCCCGGTGCCAGGGGCCAGCCACGTGGGCCCGGGCTTAGCTGTAGCTGGCACCTTTCCCTCCGGCTCCTTCTCAGGGGACATCCGAACACCCAGCGCTGGAGGGGGCGGCCTGGGGGAGCACAGGCTTCCTGGGCCCCTGCAGTCTGTCCCCAGAAATCAAGCAGGGCCCAGGCTGAGTGGCACCGGACAATGTGCCCGCCTTTGAGGGCAACCCCCGTGCCCTGGACTCGGTCCCCAGCGCCACCAAGCTTCCTTAGCGATTTCTGCCTTGAAGGCTGCTTGCAGGAGCTGTGTGTGGGGGACCCCGCTAACACCCCCTTCCTCCGAGCTTGCCAAGCCCACAGCTGCACCCCCAGGCCCCGCATTCACACGAGTAATAATCAAGCACAGACCATCAGACGAGAAAGGCGACCCATTGCTGCACACGAGCCACTCGTAGGAGCCCCGGTGACCGCTCAGGAGGCATCGGTCCCCGTTTCCCACGTGACAGTGTATTCATTCAGGGGTGCTCACCGTCCATCCGGTCCCTCTCCCGAGCCCCGCTCCCGACAGGCGCACGCTCTCCTGGGACGACCGGATTGCAAACAGCTTGGTGCTTGGGGAGCCTTCCCCGGAGCTGCTGGTCCCCCCGGGTGGGTGTGAGCCCCGCCTCAAGGTGGGGGCAGGGAGTGCTGGGTCCCAGCTCATGGGGGGGGGGGGCGCGCGGGAGGGATGGGGTGCCGCCTGGCCTCCCAGTGGAGGGCCCTTCTCTGCACTCAGGTCTTGTACAACGGAGAACGGGCCCTTCTGGGGGCGCAGCGGGTGGGGGTACAGGGTGGAGGTGGAAGGACACATCCCTCCGACTGGGACTTGGAGAAGGGGAGCAAGCCTGTCTGTGGAGGGAAGGCCGGCCCACCCTCTGCCTGGGCCCCTGCATGTCTGGCCCTCCCCCTGCCCCTCCCCGCCCGCTGGCCCTTCTGAAGACCCGGCCCAGCGCGCCCCCCCTGCCGGGAGCACAGGCCGGGTCCCCAGTCCCCGGCTGCCCCCCGTGTGGGCCCCGGCCCAGCAATAAGGACCGCGGAGACTACTGTGAAGCAAACCAGTGCACTTACCAGGAGGCACAGACTCTTGACGAAAATGTAAAACGAATCTTTAAAAACAAACAGAAATATTCACAAAGAGAAATAAAGTGTAATTTTAAAGTAGGGCTGGCCAGGGTCTGGCTGTTTCTGAAGCGGCGGGTCCTTGTGGGGTTGCTGGTGCCATAATCTGGGGGTGTCTGTGGGGCTTGTGCCCAGGGCCAGGGGGGGCCCCTGGGAGGGGCAGGCCACTCGATGCCACCACTGCCATCCCGGACCTCGGTCCTCACCAGCGTCCTGGCTGGCTGGTCCCTGGGGGGCAGAGGGGGGCAGGCTTGGGGTGGGGCCGGGACTGGAGGGCAACTTGGCTTTTGGCCAACAGAAGGACCCCACATGAAGGGGCGAGTTACAGACCTGCACACCCATCTTCATAAGGAGGGCGCTGCTGGGGCCAGGGATCCAGCGGTGGCTCTGCCCAGCCCTCGCCAGCAGCCAGTGTGGGGGATGGGTGTGTGTGTGTGTGCCTGATGTGTGCATGTGTATACGATGCATGGGTGTATGAGTGTGTGTGCGTGTGATGTATATGTATGTATGCATGTATGATGCATGTGTGTATGTGTATGTGTACGATGTGTATATGATGTGTGTGTGTGGTGTGTGTGTGTGTGTGTGTGTGTGGAGGGTGCGGACGGGGGCTGCATGGACGCTCTGAGCCTGGCAGTTCATCCTGTCTTCTCATCAGACTTTCCTTTGAAAGGGCGGAGGCGGGTGCTTTGGGGGTCCCAGAGCGGGGCTGGGCTCTGAGGGGGGCCGTGGATTGGAGCCATCTGCGAGTCTGGGCGAGAACTGAGCCCCGCTGAGCCCCACCCGCCTCCCCTGGGACACTGGGTCTCCCCGCAGCCGCCTCCGGGCCGGTGGGCCAGAGCAGCCTGCCCTTGGTGCCTGGTATTACCTCACCGAGTCTCCCGGCCCCCGAGTCGCCAGGATCCCCATTTCACAGATGAGGAAACGGAGGGAGAGCGAGGGGAGAAGCTGCCCACGGCTGTGCCTGTGGGAAGAGCAGGCCCCGGATGTGAACCCGGGCCCCAGAGCCCAGACACGGTGGTGTGTGCGTTGGGTGCTCAGCCGCAGCGGCTGTGACAAGCAGGCCCGGCCTTTGGCTGGCTCCCTCCTGGGCTCCGGGGGCAGGAAATGCCTCCCGCCTCCTGCCCGGGTGCAGTCAGCGTCTGCCCACAGTGAGTTGGGCGCATGCCCTCTGAGGGGCGGCCGGCCACTGCAGGCCACAGCTCGCCCGCTGGGCATTGCCCGTCCACTGGGCCCGGGGATCGGGTTTCCCTCTGGGTCCCAGGCTGCAGGGCCCTGGCGGCCTCTGCCTCCTGCCTCGGTCGGAGCCACCGCGGCAGGAAATTGCGTAACAGGCGCCGCTGGCCGCCCTCGCCCTGAAAGCTCGGGGAGGCGCCCTCTCTGCTGCAGCTGGGCTTTCGGTTGTGGCCTCGGCTTCTGAGCTCTGCCCGCGAGAGCGTGGGGGGATGTGTGTGCACACGCACGAGTGGGAGCAGGGAATGGGGAGAACGCTGAGCTGGGTCGCAGCCGGACCAGCCCCAGCAGCCGGGGCACCCCACCCTCTGCAGCCACGCAGCTGAGCGAGGCGCCAGGACGGCAGCTGCCCACGGGGCGCCGCTTGGGAGGGGGCCTGGGCCGGGAGGGGCTGCGAGTGGCCGCCAGTGGCGGTGGAAGCCCTCCAGCCGGTTATATTTAGAGATGCCACACTGGGATGAGGCAGACGCCAGGCCCGGCCAGCTGTCGCGGGAGCCGGGACCCGGGAGCCTGCGTCCGGGCGGGGCCGCCCACCTGCCCCGGGCCGGTGGGGAGCAGCAGGTGCACCGGGAGCCAGCCCCGGCCGCCTTCCGAACAGACTGCCGGCGCGCCCCGGCCCTTTGGGGTCACCCCTCGCGTGGTGCGCTGCCCCTTGGAGAGAGCAGGAAACAGAATCGCAGGCAAGGTCGAAGGACTCGAGAAAGGTCACTCAGCTGGGAGGCCGCAGAGGCGGGCTGGCTTCCAACAGCCACTGTGGGTCCCACTCAGTCACTGCTTTTCTTGAGACCGCCCTGCCGCCCGCACCCCGACTCTCCCAGCCCCCTGCGGGGCAGAAGGCCCCTCAGTGTGAAGCTCACAGTCGCCTAGCCCGCTGGCACTGGCTGATGGACACCACGAAATGCAAGGGCCCCCCCCCCCACCTCCCCTGACAAATGAGCTCCATCCCCAGCCCGTGTCCGGAGAGGCAGACCCACGTCTGACACCGGTCCTGGGCCGGGCTGCCCATGTCCCTGCGAGGGAGACCAGACGGTCAGTTCCTCCAAGGCCTGGCCTGGCTTCGATTTATGGTCCCTTTCAAACCCGATCACGGCGCCCGCTGGGTGCTCCCTGTGAGCGGCGCAGTGGCGGCCAGTGCTACCCTCGGCTGCTGTTGACTTGCGGAGCGAGGCCCGGGGCCGCCTGAGCTCGCCCGCTGCTTTCCCCGCACGGAGCCAGGACACGCACACCAGGCCCTCCGCCTGGGACGTGGAGAAACGGAAGGTTTGTGCTCGGTGTGAACCACGAGGGGGGCGCGGACCGGCGTGGATATCAGACTCGACTTCTCCGTTAGGCCTAACGCCACCGCGCCGCCCAGGCCACAGGCCTTGCTTATCCAGGGCTCTCGGCCACAACCAACAGGTCGAGGTGAGTAGAGTACCATTCCCCCTCTTTATTTTTAAAACTATATTTTATTGACATTTTACAGAGAGGAAGGGAGAGCGATAGTTAGAAACATCGATGAGAGAGAGACAGATCAGCCACCTCCTGCATGCCCCCCACTGAGGATGCGCCCGCAACCAAGATATGTGCCCTTGACCGGAACTGAACCTGGGACCCTTCAGTCTGCAGACTGATGCTCTATCCACTGAGCCAAACTGGTTTCAGCCATTCCCCCTTTTTACAGAAATGAAACGGGGGCTCCGAGAGGCTAAGGGACTGGCCTGAGAGCACAGAGCCAGGACAGGGCCCAAACCACGGCCCATCCCCGGTCTGAACCGGGAAACAGTTTTCGGGGTGGAGTCAGTTTCTCCCCCTCTCTGGGCCTCAAACAAGAGAACCTTCAGCCCTAAAACGCCGGGTTCCTTTAATTCTGGCCCGGGCCGGCTCCCAGCCACACGTGGGGAGGAAGGGGCCTGGGTGCGCTGTGTGGCTGGGACAGTGCCCCCCTCCGCTCCGCCTCCCCCCCCAGGAGAAACCACGAGTGGCACGCTGTGCTGCCAGCGTGGGAGCCACCCCAGGAAGCTCGCACGCTGCTAAGTGCTTCTGGACAAGCACGCTGGCCACCACACAGCAGGCCCGAGCACCACTTGGCTCGACGACTCAGAGACGATGTTGACTCGTGTCCAAACGAAAACGAGGTCCCTGCAGACAGGGCTCGGCCAGGTCAGCTGCCTGAAGCCGGCTCCAGCTCAGAGCAATTGCTGCCGCTTGAGAAAGAGAGGCGCTTCCTGCTGGACCCCGCGGGAGGGTCTGGGGCAGGAAGCCAGGCGGCACCCACATGCAGAACCTTGTCACCTGACTGTAAGCTTCGTTCACCTCCTCGGGGGCCAGCCCTGGTTCCCTAACTCTCAGGGGATGGAGCTGACAAGCAAACATCCAAGACTTGGGGATCCTAAATGCTCTCGCAATATTGGCTGCTGACTGACAGCTGAAGCTGCTCCCTCTGCTCACACGGCCCCAGCCCTCTGTCAGCTGTAGCCAGTGACTCTCAGCCCGGCCCGCGGCTCTTCCTGCCCTCGCTGGGCACCCCTCGTCCAGCCGGAGAGCTGGGGGGTGAGCCGCGCGTGGCTGTTCTTGCCGCAGGGAGAGAAACCTGCGGACAGGGCAGGGGTGTAGCGAGGCCTCCGGGTCCACGAGCCCTGCCTGAGGGTGTCCCTCTGGGGAGGGGGTCCCTATGGGGAGCGGTCCCCGGGCCTTGGAGTGAGTGTTGCTGGGTGAAGATACTGTGGGCGTGTACTCAGGGCAGGGGCACTGGGGCGTGTGCGCTCGGGCCAGGGAAGCCACCTGTGAGCTGGCCAGGCCTGTGCCAGGCACTAGCCCGCGCCCTGCGCATACCTGCCCTGAGCCGTGGCATCGGCTGCTTTAGTGTGGGCCACGTGGCACCTGTTCCAGCTGGTGAGCGGCGGCGGACAGCCCTGTCCCTGGGTCCGTGTCCAGCGTGTGCTCATCATCCCCCGCCGTGAGCCACGAACAGCTGCTCCGCGGCCAGCGAGTGCCTCCCGGGCTGGTGAGAACCAGAGGCCACTGCCAGGAGGTCTCGGCCAGCCCGGGGCCTGGCTCTGAGCTGGCCTTGCCGTGGCCCTGGTGTGATGGGCTGGCTCCACGCCCTTGAACTTCTGTAAAAGCCTCTCCCCGCCCCCTGGTCATCTCCTGTTGTGGTCTGGCTTTTTTAAAACAACAACAACAAAAAAACCTTCCAGCACCCTAACTGGTTTGGCTCAGCGGACAGAGCATCAGCCTGCAAACTGAAGGGTCCCAGGCTCGATTCCGGTCAAGGGCACAGGCGGGGTTTCAGGCTCAATCCCGAGTGGGGGGTGTGCAGGAGGCATCATCATTGATGTTTCTATCTCCTCTCCCTTTCTCTTCCTCTCTGAAATCAATTAAAAAATATATATATATATATAAATCTCCCACCAAGGAGTGAGGATATTTTTTCCATTGATTTTTAGAGAGTGGAAGGGAGGGGAGTGGAGAGAAACATTGATGTGTGTGAGACACATTGATGGATAGCCTCCCACATGCACCCAGAGTAGGGGCGGGGGTTGAACCTGCAACCCAGATATGTGCGCTTGACCGGGAATTGAACCCATGACCCTTCCGTGCACGGGCTGACGCTAACCACTGAGCAACTCCAGCCAGGGCGGGGGAGGAGGGGTCTGGGCAGTCATTATCCCACAGGTCCTGCCTCTGGCTGTCCTGGCGCCACCAGGGCTGAGACAAGGCTGACGTGTCCCTGCCCTCAGGGAGCGGTTGGGGGGAGGGGCTGATCAGCCAAACACATCAAACCAGCAGGCACACACAGGGCGCCGGGAGGCAGCCTCAGTAGCTGCGCTGTGGGCGGGAGGACGGCCGGAGCTGCTGGAGCGGAGCCGGGCAGGCAGCCCGGGAGGTGGCGGGGAAGGGGGTGATCTACACTGACTGCAGGGGCGCGGGTGGGGCGCTGGGCTGGGGCTGGGCCACCGGAGGAGCAGAGCAAGTGCCCAGGGACTGCAGAGTGTGGTGAGAGGGGGCAGGCGAGGCCGGGACACACCCGTGACCCGCAGGCCGAGATGAGGATCCCCAGGTGGACGGCCCACCCTCGGAGGGTCAGGAAGCACCTCTGCTTCTGCATCCGGCCACAGGAGACGGGTGGACAGTGCCAGAGGGCCATGCCAGGGAGCTGGGCAGCCCTCCTGCAGCATGCTGCCGGCCGCCCGCCGCCCCTCCCCCACGGAGGCCCTTTCCGCGCAGCTGGCGGGCCGGGCTGACAACAATGCGGAGAATCTCCGGCCAGGGATGGGGTTCTATTTATAACCGAGTGGCTGAACAATGGCGGGGCGACTGCCTGTGCGACTGGAAACCCTCTGGCCAGACCCCGGAGAGGGAGCAGAGGAAGGAGGGGATTAGCCGGCTGAGGGCGTGCAGCCAGCTGCTTCCTCCAGCCCTGAGCCCCGCACCGGAAAGCGGGCAGCCCGTCTGCGCGTGGGGCGTGCCCACCCCACGTCCTACACAGACATGGACTCGGCCTCTGCCCCGCCCGCCCGGGGCTGCGGTTGAGACAGACGGTGACCACGGACGAGGCTGGAGCCAGCAGGGCGGGGGCAAGAGATACACCACGGGCGGGACGGTTGCTGCCGTCCACGTCCAAGGTCGGCTCGCTTTCACGGGGGGACAGGGCAGCGGTGGGGAGGGTTCAGCAGGGTCCCTGTGTCAGGGGCCCGGTGTTTCTTCTAACAGATGACGGCCTCGGGGAAGCGGGTGGCCTGCCTAGCTGAGGGCAGAGGTGGACACAGCCCGTGCTCCCTCTGGCTCCACCGTACCTGGCTTAGGACTCAGCCCATCTCTCAGCCTCCCGTTCCCACGGGAAGGCGTGCTTATGGCATCTCGCTCGTAGGTGGACTGTGAAAATGTCCCAGAAGCACTCGGGATGGGCAGTGTTGGCACAAAGGACGGCCTGATGCACCACCACTATTGTCATCGAACGCGAGGGCTGGGGGTGTGACCGCAACCGTGACTGAAGTCAGCCCCCAGATACGCAGATTCCCAGCTGAGGATCAAACACACGGCTGATTGAGCCCTGGCCGGTTTGGCTCAGTGGGCAGAGCATCAGTCTGCAGACTGAAGGGTCCCAGTTCGATTCCGGCCAGGGGCACATGCCTGGGATGTGGGCTCGGTCTCTAATGGTGTGCAGGAGGCAGCCAATTGGTGGTTCTCTCACCATTGATGTTTCTCTCTCTCTATCCCTCTCCCTTCCTCTCTGAAAACAATAAAAATATATTAAAAACAAACAAAAAACCACGGCTGACCTGTACCCGGTCGGAACTGTGTGGACCACTGGGATCCCCATGTGGACGGGACCCAGCCCGAGGGGAGTGCACGGTGCTTCGGCGCAGCGACCCCAGCAGCGAGCCGTTCCCAGAAATGGGGGCCACAGGACGGCTCCAAGGTCAGAGCCACTGGAACCGGCACCTTCCCTTCCCTGACCACGAGGCACATAAATACCAAAGACTCCAAGGGGCTTTCAGTGAAGAGCCACTAATTTTGTTCTGTCCGTTCTTTCCCCAACGCATGTGCCCAGGGAGCCGTTCGCTCTGGCTCAGAATAACCTCTCGTAGGAAACACTGAAGATGGGGGGTGAGGGCTAAAGCCCCTCAGGCCAACTCCGTGGCCCACGCCTGAGCGATGAAGGAACCACCGGGGTGAGGACAGAGGGAGCGCAGCGCCCCTGCTCTCCGCGCAGCAGGAAGAGGGGTGTAAGAGCCAGCAGATGCCGACAGCACTGGCTGTCCGTGGGACTGCGGACGGGAGCCCCCGAGCTGACAAAACTAGGGGGCACGGGGCGGGGGGGGGGGTGAGGGAAGGGAGGGAGCAAGGACGGAGGCTGACCAGGGCGGGCGCCCTTCCCAGGAGGCCTGGGAGTGTCTGAGGGCGGCAGGGGCCACCTGAGCCTTGGCCTGCTCCTGAGCAGGTGTCTGGAGAGCAGCTGAAGGGAAACTGTCCCTTACAGTTTCAGGAAGGTCCTTTACAGGTTCGTGGCGAAATAATTATGTCCCTGGGCGTCCGGCTCTCAGATGGGGCACAGAGTCACAGTGACTGTGGTCAGGGCCTCACGGTGGCTCCGGACCATCTGCAGAGCTGGGCACACACAGAGATCTGAGGGCCCCTCCCAGTGCCGCTGAATCAGACCCCAGACGTGAGCGCTTGTGCGTCAGCGTGTTGGCCGGGCTGACCCCTCATCACGGGGCTCTGTGTTGGACGAGGCCCACCAGGTGGGAGGTGCCCCCAAGGGCTGGTTGCCGGATGCAGGGCCAGGGCCTGTAGGGTGAGGACCCACACACGTGGAGCAGAGGCTCAGTTGGTCCACCCTTCCCCTCACCCACAGGCTGTGCTCTGGTCTCCATTCCACCAGCGGGACAGGCCCTGGCAGGAGGCGGCCGGTGCTGGTTCTGGTCTCGGAGCTGAGGGTAGGGTCCCCGGCAGCTGCCGCCCTTTCCAGAGAGCCGGACCTGAACGCCCCTGGGGCTGCCAGACCAGAAAGCAGAACTGAGGGTGCAGCAGGCCAAACGGGTGGGGCGGGCAGGGCCGCCAAGGGGACCGCCCTCAGGTGCATCAGCATGAAGGGACGTGACCACGCTCATGTGCCCTGTGGGCTCCTCCTGGGCCGGGAAACCGGTTCCTGGCTGTCCCTGCTGCCACCGGAGGCACTGGTTATGAACACAACGTTCACGTCTACAAAAGCCAGCAAACCTACCAGCTCATTACCGCCCCCTCCTTCCTGCCTTTCCCCAGTTACTCTGGGACCCAGCAAAGCCCACTGACTGCGGCCCCGAGAGCTGGGGGGGGGGGGGGCGGCCTCCCGAGCCGCTGTGGTCCCTTCTCCTCACTCACCCAGCCCTGTCCCCCCACCTCAGGGCAGGCTGGAGCCACAGCGCCTTCCCAGCCCACCCCCGGAAGCCTGGTTTCGGGGGCTGCCCGCTGGCTGCGCCCCAGAGGACCTCTACCAGTGGAGCCATCCAAAAAAGGAGCGCAGCGGCTCCCCACCAGCGCCGCATTCCCCGCCGACGCGCGCGGGCGTTATCGGCTCGCACAGCTGATACGGCCGGTGGAGGGCTGCCACATGCCACCTCGATGGAGGATTAAGGCCGAGAATCTGAGGTCAAGGGTTTAGGCCGAACCGGCTTCTATTTATAAAGAAGCGCCTCCGGGGGACAGATGGGCAGGAGCCTGGCCCGGTCTGCGTGTCGGTGGACAGGATGACACACGCGCCCTTCCAGCGAGGCCCCATCCCGAGCTGCCCGTCAAAGCCAAGTTCCTTTGTCTCAGGCGCCTCCTGGGCAGACTAGGGAGCTCCACGTGCAGAACGGCCCGCGCCTGGCTGTGTCCGGCCCGGCACTGCCTCCTGCTGTGGCTGCGGGGCCTCGTGAGAACGGGGGGTGGGGGGGAGCCTGCACAGCACAGAAGAGGGGCCCAGCAGCCAGGCTCGGCTCCCGGGTCTCGGTGAGCCCCTCCTTCCCCCACGTGCACAGTGTCAGTCAAACATTTCAGCTTTGAGTTTCCCAGCGCGAGATGAAACACGGTCCTTTCCAACGGGCCGTGCTAATGACCTTGCTCTGAGCGGACAGAGAGGGGAACCCCACCCCGCCTCAGCGCTGCAACATCGCCGCCTGGGAAAGGAACCAGTGCAGACGCGAGACCCGCCCAGGCCCTGCAGACACTGATGAGGGTCGGGTCTCTGGGCCGCCTCGCCCACTTCGCTGAGACAGGAAGCAGCAGTCTCCTGACCCCGGGCCTGCGCAGAGTCGCCGCGCTGTGGTTACCGTGGGCCGGCGTGGGTACCACTGTCACGTCCCTTATGGAGACAGGGCTGGCTTCTCATCACCTGCCTGCCCTTCCCCGGGGCCGAAGACGGCAGCTGTGGGACACACGGCGCGAAGCCCAGGTGGTGAGCTGGGCCCGCTCCCAGGGCAGCAGCGCCACCGGTCTGTTCCAGGTCTGCACCCTGCCCCCCTCCAGCTACCGAACCTCTCGGGCTACGGCCTCTCCCGAAACTCCGCTGACGCCTGCGCCACCGATGAGTTAGTTTCTTCCCTGCCACCCGACAGAAAGCTGGCACCGAGGGTCCCGATCCCCACCGGCAGAGAGGAACCAGAGAGGATACGAAGTATTGCCCTTCAGTCTGTTCCCGTGCGGAGGCCGGGTCTATGCAGCCGGGAGCCTGGCCCACACCGAGCTTGCCGTTGAAGGCGTCCTGCTGGCCCGGGGAAGGGCGCCGGGGTCTCGGACCACAGTACGAGGAGACCTCTGTCCTGGGCTGTGACCTGAGAAACCCACTTACGGACAGTGGGCGTGGCTCCGTGGTTGAGCGCCAACTTATGATCCAGGAGGTCACGGCACACGACCAGGTTGTGGGCTGGATCCCCAGTGGGGGAGGGCCGGGGAGGGGGCGCGGGCAGAAGGCAGCCGATCAATGGTTCTCTTATCAGGGATGTTTCTATCTTTCCCTCTCCCTTCTTCTTTGAAACCAATAAAAATCTATTTTGAAAAATGAAAACAAAACCCCCCACTTACGTTTTGTATGCAATCAAACCGAACAGTTTAATAACAGGCGCAGAGGGGGAAAAGCCACAGGAAATACCCCCCGGTGCGTCTGCCGAGGTCTGTTTCCGTCGGCCTGGGTGCGCCAATGAGAACGTCCGCTTTGGGGGTGCTTCCGGCTGCTCGGGGACGAGGAGCTGAGAGTGCCGACGGTCACGGCACCCAAAGGCGCGTGATGCCCCTCAGCTTCTCCAGCCACCGAAGCCCTGGACAGACCTGCAAGGAAGCGCCAGGAGGCAGGTCAGCTTCCGGCACGGGACGGCCTGGCGCAGCCCGGGCCCCGAGTTTTCCCCGTCTCCCCATTCTCCCCACAAGCAGAGTGACGATCAAAAATGAGGTGAATGGGCCCGGACCCCAGTCCTGCCTTCCGGGCTCTGCCGACCAGAAGCCCCCTCCCCTCTTGCACATGGCCCTGGACAAGGTGCGACTGGCACCTCCTGCCACATCTCTGCCAAGATGGGCAAATTCACCAAAGCCCAAACCTGCCGCAGAGCCCATGCTTCCAGGAGGAGCTTTTAAATAGGAAGCGGCCGAAACCGGTGTGGCTCAGTGGATGGAGCGTCGGCCTGGGGACTGAAAGGTCCCGGGTTCGATTCCGGTCAAGGGCATGTATCCTGGTTGCGGGCACATCCCCAGTAGAGGGTGTGCAGGAGGCGGCTGGTCGATGTCTCTCTCTCATTGATGTTTCTAACTCTATCCCTCTCCCTTCCTCTCTGTAAAAAATAAATAAAATATATAAAAAAAGTTAAAAAAAAAACACAGAAATAAACAGGAAGCGTGTGAGCACAGAGCAAACATCAGCGGCCCAGTCTTCCCCAGGCACCAGCTTCCACCCTATCTAGTGATTCAAACTGGAGACACTTACGAGTTCGACGATCCAAAGCTGAACCCTGGAAAGATGGAAAGGGCAGGGTTAAACACACATGCACTTGAAGGACAAAGTGGACCCTCGGCCAGACCCCCTCCCTTCACTCCCCCGGAGCGCCTCCTGCAGGCCGGGCAGGAGGCGGCTGGCTCCTTCCCTAGGGCTCCTCCCTCCTCCTGCCGGGGTGGCAGAGGGTCTCGGGTCGGGCCCCTCATGTACCCCACCCTGACACACAGGCCCATTTCGTCAGGAAAGTGTGTTCCTCTACGCTCCCACCCACTTGCTTCCTCTCCGTGCGGTCGGAGAGGCAGGACCCCCAGGGTTCGGGCCTGGCTCCGCTGCTCGCTGCGGGCAAATGGCGCGGGGTTTTGTGTCTTCGTCTGCACACGGTAACGCCGCCGGCGTGTGAGCCGCACACAGAGGCCCAGCCTGGCGCCCCACTCCTGCGGCAGCAGGCGCTCACGAACGAAAGGCGTTTCGGGGGGTCCCTACGCCTTATTTTGGGTTTGCGGGCTTGGATTTTTGAACTAATATCTAGGGAGATGATTATCTTTCACTCTCAAATCTTGAGAAATATTGGGTAAAAAATGGCACAGTTATGTCCACTTTAAACCTAGAAAACACGTCCTGAAAACCAACCCCCCCCTAGATCCCGCCCTTCCAGCACTTTCAGCTTTTACAACACTCCGCCGAAAGCTGGCAAACCCCCATCTCTGTGGCGAGGGGTCCCCGCTGTCAGCCTACCTCCTGTGCCCGATCCGAAGCCGGAGAAGCCCCCGCTCTGGGTCCCGAAGCCCGAAGTCTGCTGGGACAGCGACCCGAAGGTGGGCGCGTTCTGACCAGCGAGGGTGCCAAAGGATGTGGTGCTGCCGCTGCTGCCAAACCTGGCCCAGGAGGAACCCACCGTCAGCGCCGCTGCCCCGCGGCCGAGCCTCCGGCAGCCCCGTGGTCTCAGGCTGCGCGAATCGAGGGCGCGAGCCTCGTCTGCTCCAGCGGCCAGAGCCCAGAGCAACCACTCCGCTTCGGGGAACAGCGACAGGCCCACCAGACGTAATCCACGTGCCCAGCGTGTCCTGTGCCCCTTCTGGACTCTGCTGGTCCCTTGGAAATGAAGCAGAACTACCTTTTCTGCTCTTTCTGTCTTCAGTAATCCAAGTTTATTCCACCATTTCGGCATTTCTCATTTATCGACGCCCCCCTGCCCTTTATTTGCCTACTCCCTGGACCTTGACCTTGACCCTGTCTACTTCTCACGCCAAGGTGTCATCTTCATGCACGAGCAGCGTGGCTCTGTCCTCACTGCCCACTCCTGCCACGGAGAGGGCCTCTCGCAAACAGCAGCGGGGGCTCCCCCGATGTCTATGGGCCAAAGACGAGGCCCCGCACAAAGGGGTCGGCAATGGCTCCTTGGGGGTGTCACCCTGGAACCCTCCGGCCGGCCCCCGTTAGCCCTGTCTACACAGTGGCTCGGCCTGAGCCTGTGGTACCTGGTCCCCTCCCCGGGGGCTTACCCGAATCCTCCTGCGCTGGCAGCCGCAGTGCCCTCTCCGAACACTTTGCCTCCCGTCGAGCCCAGAGGGCTTGTAAAGGCTGGGGCTGAACCGAATGCTGGCACCCCTCCAAACCCAGGGGATCCCCCAAAAGTAGGAGGGCTGCCAAACACTGGAGCAGCACCGAAGCCACCTGAGCAAAACAGAGGCAAACAAACAGAACAGGGAGAAAGGAGGAGACAGGAAGAGAAGACAATGAGCAGCGAGAAACCAAATCAAAAGAGGAAGAAAAGGGAAAACACGTTAGAATGCGAACACAAGGACTCCAGCAAAGGAGCAAAACAGCGATTACACCCAAAGCAAACCCGCCACCAGCCACCCCTCCAGCTGCAGCTCTGGTCTCGGTCCACTCGGGACCCCGCAAACCCCACATTTGTCTCGACTCCCGGCCCCTCCCAGAGGTAAGCGGGGCCCGTCAGCTCCAAGTCTGGTCAAATCAGATCGCCCCCCGGAACCAACTGGGTGCATTTCCGGTCCCTTCCTGCCTGGCGGCACCGTGGTGAGGCTCCTCGGGGTGAAGCCACCCCAGTGCCTGCCCGGCCCCGCGGCCAGGCCCGGCCTCAGGCGCTCGCTCCGCTCGGGGAAGGAAGGGGCGGCCGGCAGGTGAGCGGCGCGGCGCTGGCGCTCGGCCAGACCTTTTACTTATTTACAGCCGATGGCTCCGTCTCTCCCCGCGTCTTCCCTCCGTGTGCCCAGGAGAATGTCTTCAACGTCCCTCTCTGCGGTCGGGGACTACCCCCCCACAGCGCAGCACCCGCATTCTTCCGGGGAGGGCCGCTGCGTGACCGCTCCCACGCCGGCCAGCCCAGCAGGCCCGTCCGCTGCCCGGAACACGGCTGGCGGCGGCCACCGCGCAGAAGAGGGTCAGGCGTGACTGTCCTTTCTGCCCGAGCAGGGTCCCCAAACCCCGGGACACTGCTGAAACCCTTCCCGGCTATCCCGAGACCCCCGGTGAGAGTCAGTTGAGTGAAATGAACAGAACAGGACAAGAAATGTGCCCTAAGGGCTACTTCTCAAAGTGAGCCCTGGCCTGAGCCACACGCTGAACGAAATGATGGGGGCCGAGGCCTGCGGGGCGCAGACTTCTTCCCGCCTCTGCCGAGGGCCAGCCTGGCCTGAGCCCAGCACAAGCCTCTGCCCCTGCACGGGGGGGAGGACCGGCCAGCGGCAGGTCTAGCCCGCTGTCCTTTCCCCCCGGTATTCGCTGGGGGGCCATCTGCAGTGGCCACACCCCTGAGAAGTGACTCTTTGCTGAGACTCACATTTGGGTTAAGATCCTGAATTTTCAAACCCGGAGTGAAATTCCAAGCTCTGCTAAGGGGCACACAAACATAACGGACTGGGAAAGAAAAAGCGCTAAAACCCGCCGCTGAATTATTTAGGACTGACCACAGGTCCGGTTACACTCTCTTCCCAGACACGCGGCAGGGCTGGTCGAGTGCCCTGCACTCCCATTATGCCGGCTTCTGGGTGGAAGGCGAGTGAAAAGTGAGAAGCCCCAGCGATACAGACACAAACGGAGGGAGCGGGGGACGGAAAGGCACACCGCACAGGGCCACAACCTCCCAGGCCGGGTCACAGCTAAGGCAGACAGAGCAGTCATTCTGGTCTGTTTCTGAAGACTGACTCCGGGGGTTGCTTTTATTAGTTGCCTTATTTCCTCGATTTCCTTCCCCTGAAGAAACAGAAATGTACTCATCATCAACGACACTGAACTGTCTGGTTTACTGAGGGCCCTCACGTGCCAGCTGCTGTACACAGGTCTGCTTTCATCCCCTCCAAAATCTGGAAGGCTACTCCACAGTGAGCACAGAGGTTGTGAGGGCATGTCCGGGTCCGAGCCCAGCGCAGGTACGTGGTGCAGCTGGGACTAGCACAAGGCTGAGTGACTCACAGACCGCCTGGCATTGAACCTGTACGCGAGCCCCTTCCCCACTGGCACTGTCCCAGCAACTCTGCCACTGTCCCAGCAACTCTGGCACGGGAGCAGCGGGTGAGCCCCATCGACCCGGTAGCCCGGTCATTTTTAGCCTGTCCCTCCTCTGTATCTCCAGCAGCGCACTTCCTAAGGCGATAGTTCTGAGGGAGGACGGGCACTCCTGGAGTTTTTCAGAGATGCCTCCAACCCAGCACCAGCCCCTCTTGGAGAGGAAGGCCAGCTCCTTGGCAGAGAGCACCTGGCTGATCTGGAGGCACCGCTCCTACAGAAGTGGCTCCTGAAACAGACGCGAGCTCCGAGTCCCGAAGCCGGAGAGCCGGCTTTCCCCATCCCGGGAACCGGGACTTCCCCTCCCGGCCGCTCGCTCACTCATCCAGGGGTTTGCCAGGGGCTTTCTGCTCCAGCCCTGGAACTGGGTGCTTTCACGGGGCAAACACTCAAGTAGAAAAAATATTCTGAAAGGGAGGTACATTCTCTTTAGGGTTGAAAAGTTAAAAGCATAAGGTTCTCCAATCAACAACCTGACCCCAGGACAAGCACACTATGTAAGAAAACACACCCGTCAAAGAAACATTTCAGGTTCCTCAAAAACAGCCCTGATCATGAATGAACTGAAATACCGCAGTCAAACAGTGTTTGCCCGGTCAACGAGGAATGAGTGTAGCCCTTTCGTTTTAAAATCATTCCCTGCCGGGACGGTTGGGGCAGAATAAGAGCTGCAATGTCCTTTTCTCATCCATTTCACCTTCTGGTTAAAGAGCACCAAACTGGCCACCAGCCACAAACAAACCTGCTGGCCACGGGCCCGAGGAAAGGTGCGCAGTGCATTTGAAACCACAGCAACTGAGCTCCAAGCAGTGGATTCCAGATGCTAATGGAAGTGGTCCTCGACAGCCACCTGCACATCTGGTCCCCAGGAGGGATCCCCAGCCACCTGCACATCTGGTCCCAGGTGGGATCCCCAGCCACCCGCACATGTGATCCCGGGTGGGGTCCCCAGCCACCCGCACATCTGGTCCCCAGGAGGGACCTCCCCCTGGCGCTGGCGGAATGTCAGTCTCCCACACATCCGAGTGAGGGCATGTCCTGCCGCTCACCCCGGGAGCCTGCTCGAAGGAACCGCTTTCTCAGCAAACATCCCTCCTCTGCTTTGTGCCTTAAAACAAATCCTTTCACACAACCGTCCATGCAACAGAGGCAGGAAGGCAGACCCATGCGGATCCCAGAGACAGAAATAGGACAGAGGAGGCAGCTGACAGAAGCGAAGTATGTTTTTTTGTCTAAATATACAACGTTCTTTACAAAATTTAATTCTAAATGCAATGCATGACTATAAAAAGCCGCCATTCACAAATGCATACTGTAAAAGTAAAGCTGGGGTAAGAAGTAGTGCTAACCGTGTTCTTTATTCTTGTTTACATGGGTATTTTCCAACTGTGAAAATTAACTTATGATATGTGAATCTTTGATGCTATATATGTACAGTATATCTAAGTGACTATTTGATGCTATATATGTACAGTATATCTATGTGATGTGAATCTTTGATGCTATATATGTACAGTATATCTATGTGAATCTTTGATGCTATATATGTACAGTATATCTATGTGACTATTTGATGCTATATATGTACAGTATATCTATGTGACTATTTGATGCTATATATGTACAGTATATCTAAAGTACTTGTTTATTATATCCAATTAAAAACAAAAAACAAGTGACGTGGGAGAGAAGGCAAAGTGACACAGAGAGAAGTTAGTCTGTTCGGCCTGCGACAGGCAATGGCTCAGAGCAGACGCGTGCCTCGGGACACTTTCAGGTCTGCATGTTAGTGACCGCTTTCTCTATGTTCCCTTCCCCTGGTCAACCTGCGCTTGCTGCACGTTTACGTTTTCTTCCCCGGGAAGACCCTAAGTTCTCTCAGGGTCACATATACGCACTCTGTGCTTTCTAACCTTCCTTGGGAGACCCAGGACAGTGACGGACGCAGTGGAGGCTCAGTGACAATAAAACTAAAGCGGAGTCCCTCCACCCCGCTCCCATCCTACGCCCCCGGGGACCACTCTAGAGAGCGCGCCCTCCTTCCTGCACCCCTGCGCCCGAGCCCCGCTCAGCGGGACGGAGGACGGACCGCGGTACCTGTCTTATTGGGAGAGGAGAAGCCGAAGCCTTGCGACGCCACGCTTCCGCCTCCGGCGCTGAACGTGCCGGCGGGTTTCTGCTCTCCGAACGACGCGCTGGCAAAGCCACCGAACGTCTTGGCCCCGCTGTTCCCGAACAGGCTGGAGGTATCTGCCGATGACAGACGCGGGACAGGGAGGTCAGAGGGGGAGAAAGCCCTCCATTGCTTCCCGAGAGACACGGCGGCAGCCCGGGGTGCTTGGGAGAAGGGAGGAAGTGACGGGAGCCGATGACTCGGGGAGCTGACTGAAGAGCAATGGATGCCTTCTCCGATCTGTGTGGGTCTTTTTTTTTTTTTAATATTTTTTTAAATATATTTTGTTGATTTTTTACAGAGAGGAAGGGAGAGAGAGAGAAAGTCAGAAACATCGATGAGAGAGAGACATTGATCAGCCGCCTCCTGCACGCCCCACAGTGGAGATGTGCCCGCAAGCAAGGTAAATGCCCCCGACTGGAATCGAACCTGGGACCCCTCAGTCCGCAAGCCAACGCTCTATCCACTGAGCGACACCGGTCTCGGCATGTGTGGGTCTTGAAGGCCCCTGGGTGTCCAGGCCCAGGACTTCCCGGCACTTCTCCGGCACGGAGACTCATCTGCGCTCCCGCAGGTCCTGGCCCGTCTGCCAGCGGGCACCAACAGCGCAGCCTCACGCCAGAACGCCATGTGAGCAAATCCAAACCCAGCCCGTGGCTGCAGCGCTTTTTTTTTTTTTTTTTAATATATTTCACTGATTTTCCACAGAGAGGAAGGGAGAGGGACAGAAAGTCAGAAACATCGAAGAGAGAGAGACATCGATCAGCCGCCTCCTGCACGCCCCCCACTGGGGATGTGCCCGCAACCAAGGCACATGCCCCCGACCAGAATCGAACCAGGGACCTTTCAGTCCGCAGGCCGATGCTCTATCCACTGAACCACACCGGTCTCAGCTGCAGCGCAGCTTTTACAGGCAATTCAGGCTGCTGCCAGTCTGCTCCGAGAACGGGGACACACAAAGCCCCCAGGCTCTGACCTCTGACCCAACAGGGGCCAGGGATGGTCTGAGAGCGGAAACGAGGCCAGCAGACTGCCAGTCTGACTTCCTCTTTTCAGAAGTTCAGCTAAGCTCCAGATGCCTATCTAGCGAGTCACTCCTTCAAACACACATGCGTCTGCTCCAACAATGAAAGGAAACCACTACTGAAACGGAGATGGGTGAGAAGTGTTTGTTCTATTCCCACCACGTAGAGACGGGTGTTTTATTAAAATGAGTTTGTAGCCTAGCCGTTTGGCTCAGTGAATAGCGCACAGGCCTGCAGACCAAAAGGGTCCTGGGTCTATTCCAGTCCAGGGAGGCACCTCGGTTATAGGCTCCTGCCCTGCCTGGGCCCTGGTTGGAACTCATGCAGGAGGCAACCAATAGATGTGTTTCTCTCGATCAAGAGGAAAAATATCCTTGGGTGAAGATTAAAAATAATAATAATCTATATCTATAAAAGCCAAGCAATGGGAATGGCACAACGACTGGTCACTATGATGCGCACTGTGGTGGCCAACTGGCCAGATGGGGTTGATCAGCATCCCCCAACCTCCCCCACCCCTGCTGGCCCACCTCCCACGTCCCCTCCCTCAGCCCCACACCAGCCAGGCTGGAATTGGCCCCCGGGGGACAGGATGGCTGGACCCCACCCATGCACAAATTCGTGCACCAGGCCTCTAGTAAAAGAATAAAATAAAGTGAATTTGTACCCACAGAAGGCGAGGAGAAGCTATCCTGAAATGGGGGCGATCCCAAAGGCAGAGGCATAAGTAGCTGCAGTGACAAGTCCAGCCTAAGGAGTGGGGTTTATGCTATCGTCGCCGGGATGCTGCCAAGGGTTTGAGTGGGGATGGTGGCAAAAGAAAGGCAGAACCTTCAGCCACTCTCTCTGGTGAGGATTGCCAGACCCCAGTGGGGGAGACTGGAGCAGGGGGTTTGGAGACTGCTGTAATACCCAGGACGATGGCGACACCTCCCACAGTGACAGGGGAGCGAAGGGAAGGGAAGGGCTGTTAGAGAGGCAGGGAGCAGCAGACTGGCGTCCACAGCCCGGGAGAAGCGGTGCCCAGGAGTGTCTAGTGTTGCCGTCGCCCAGGAGAGGGGCTGCCAGGCGATCTGCAGCCGCTTTCTCGGTCCTGGGCCTCTTATCCTGTAGGCGACAGCGGCTCCTGGCTCTGTCACCACCAAGCCCCACACTTAGTTTTCAAAAACAGAAAAATGTTAAGTTGTTCCTGGACCCTCTGAGAGGCACTTAAATCTCCCCGCGGCATACCAGTCAACTGCTGGGAGCAAGTGCCCACGCTCAGGAGACGAAGACCAGCAGGTGTCTGGTACCGGAATAGACGCGCTTATTTTAAACCAGAATTACCGAATTAGAAACACGGCGTGCCAGTGAGCAACAGGTTGGGGAGCCGCCGGCCCGCGTGCACTGTCAGTAAACACTCCTGCTGCGCCCCCCTCCCCCCGAGGGAGCAGGCAGTCTGTGACAGGTCAGCGCTGTGGCACCGAGAGATGAATCAGCCAAAAGAAAAGGCATTTTTACAAGGATGTGCCCCGCCTCTGTTCTAACAAAACAGGCTCGTAACACAACCTCGCCGGAGATAAGCTACCTGGAGGGGAACCCCACATTTCTAACGAGCATGTCACCAAGCGCCTGTTCTCGCCAGAGGCTGTGTGGCACGTTGTGCAAGATGTCGCTGCATTCCCGGCCTGCCACTTTCTGGCTCCGGGACAGAATAAGCCTGGCACGTGTGGCTTATTTTGCTCGAGTGTCGACCTAGGAACCGGGAGGTCACGGTTCCATTCCTGGTCAGGGCACAGGCCCGGGCTGAGGGCTTGATCCCCAGTGGGGAGTGTGCAGGAGGCAGCCAATCAATGATTCGCTCTCATCATGGATGTTTCTGTCTCCCTCTCCCTTCCTCTCTGAAATCAATGGAAATATATTCAACAAACAAAACCCCAAACAAAGAAATCACTGCGCCACGCTGAGCTTGCTCTGACTGGGAAAGGCAGAGAGCTGGGCAAGGATTGTGCTCTCAGTCTGTGGGGGGAGCCCCAAGCTCCCGACAGCTGGGGGAACGGGGGAAACACCCAGGTGTGGCTCTGTTCTGACCCCCGCTTCTGAGCAGCTAGTTTTATCTGTCTTGCAAGTCAGGATTCTGCGTACGAGCTCATGTGCAGAATCAGTTTTTGAAAACTTCTAGAGCTGATTTCTCAAAGCCCGTCATTCTAGGAGTCTGCGTTCTCCCTGGCAGGCTGCAGTGATGCAAATGAAGACCCGGGCGTGCCCCCAGGCCCCCCAGCACCCCCAGCACGCTCAGCCGCTCGCACGCAGGCCTGCCTGCCGCATCCATCCCGAGTCATTTCAGTCTCATTCATTCCAACCCTGCAGCTCTGATGTCTTCCCATGATTACACAGAACATGTCATTAAGAAGCTCAAAATAAAATCCAAAGTCCAACAGATCACGCTGCCTTGGGGTAGATAGGTATTTTAAAGGGTCCTTCTAGACCTTTCTGTCCTGTGCTTGTCAGTGCGGCGCTGATAACCACGAGGAGGGCCCTGGCATTCGGGGCGCGGGGGCTGGGAGGACTTTCTCACTTACTTGGGGTGGCTGTGGATCCGAAGCCCCCGCTGGCCGAGCTGAACGGGTTTTTGTTGGCTGCGTCCTGGCTGGGCTTCCCTCCGAGGCCGCTGAAGAAGCCGCCCCCTCGGCCGGCGCTGCCAGACCCGAACACGCTGCCACCGGCGGACGGGGACTGCTGGAAGACAGGG
>JAAGEH010000126.1:1574275-1602827 GCA_011751065.1 Lasiurus cinereus | reverse complement strand
GACGGGGACTGCTGGAAGACAGGGACGGGGACTGCTGGAAGACAGGGCAGGCCGCAGGCGGTGAGGGCGCGGGCCAGCAGGCCGCATCCGTGGCCGGGGGCGCGCCCCGCTGGCGCGGGCGGAAAAGCAGCAGTGCGATCAGTTCTGGTGCGGGCGCTCTCGCCACCAAGAAGCTGGCTCTGGCACCGGGCCTTCGGGACACCAGAGTGCCAGCCAGCCCACACTCACAGGCCCTGAAAACATGGCTTACAGTGTGTGTGTGGGGGGAAAGCTTTAGTTTATATGTATATTTACTGCTTGATTTCAGGGAGAGGAAGGGGGAGGGAGAGACAAAAACATCAATGATCAGAGAGAATCACCGACCAACTGCCTCCTGCAGGCTCTGCACTTGCGGATGGAGCCCACAGCCCGGGCATGTGCCCTGTGACCTGACCGGGAATCAGACTGTAACCTCTTGGTTCATAGGTCGACACTCAACCACTGAGCCACGCCGGCGGGGCTGGGTGGGGACCTAAAGGTCTCTGCCCTGCTGCCTGCGGCCTCTGCTGACACGAATGCCCCCTCCCCCCAAGTTCCTCCACGTGAAAGGTGTAGGGACAGTCCTAGGCTCTCCTGGGCACCTCTTGCTCCGATTCCGCTCCTGTTTGGCTGAACTCAGCAACTGCGGCTCCCGGTGCGAGCACTAGCGTTTCCTGTCGCCTTCGCCAGGGCGCAGCGACAGGCTGGAATTAGCTCCATTGCTGGAATGACGGCCACAGCTGAGTTCCGTCCCAGTGCGCAGAGCCTGCACGCGAGGACGCTGCGAACTTGGGGTGCGCTGCCTCCCAGCTGTGTCAGGCACCACGCTCATTTCTGTCGGAAACTGGTTCTGGAAGGATCAGGGCCAGATCTGAGAGGCCGTTAATGGTAGAGCTGAGTGTGCAATGACCCCCTTGGCTGGCGATGTAGAACGCGATGATGGGCTTTTAGAATGGACGGGGCTGCTGTCTCAGAACCTTTCGGGGCTCCAAAGCAGGTGGCGAGGTGCAGGCCCCTCAGGAAGTAAGGAGAATAAACACACTTCCTGCGCATTCATTCCCTCGGCGTTTCGAGCAAATGGACAGTTACTACCACCTCATAATGGGGCTAGAGAGAGTCCAATTGGTTTTAATGGCTAAAAATAATGGCTTTTAAACCTTTAAATTATGGAAACTCTCCAACATATACAAAAATCACACAGGAGAGTCTAAAGAACACTCTATACCCACCGCCCAGCTCCAACAATGAACTCAGAGCCACGGGAGTTTTCCCTACACTTCCTTTTACTGCCCCTCGTCCGTTACCAGTATAAGGAAAACACGGTATCCTCCATCTACTGGTTTTCCCACATAATCTCTGAAATACAAACCATAACCACAATACCCTTATCATGTCTAAAAAACGAACGATTCCGCTGAAACCGGTTTGGCTCAGTGGATAGAGCTTCGGCCTGTGGACTGAAAGGTCCCAGGTTCGATTCCGGTCAAGGGCATGTACCTTGGTTGCGGGCACATCTCCAGTAGGGGGCGTGCAGCAGGAGGCAGCTGATCGATGTTTCTCTCTCATTGATGTTTCTGGCTCTCTGTCCCTCTCCGTTTCTCTCTGTAGAAAATCAATAAAATATATTAAAAAACAAAAAACAAACCCAAAATAAAAAACGGCCGAAACTGGTTTGGCTCAGTGGATAGAGCACCGGCCTGCGGACTGAGGGGTCCCAGGTTCAATTCCGGTCAGGGGCATGTATCTTGGTTGCGGGCACATCCCCAATAAGGGGCAGGGCGTGCAGGAGGCAGCTGATCGATGTCTCTCTCATCGATGTTTCTAACTCTCTATCCCTCTCCCTTCCTCTCTGTAACAAATCAATAAAATATATATTTAAAAACAACCAAAAAAAACAAAAAACGAACGATTCCTTTATATGATGGAGTTAGTGTTCAAGATCCAGCCTTATATTGCAAAAAGAAGAAAAAAGAAGAGAAAGAGAAATAACTCAGCCTGAATCTCATCGGGCCCAGGCCCACACCACCCGCAGGCCGCAGCAGAGGGCAGGGGAGCAGAGAGGCTGGAGGCTCTGCCTGGGGCTCCAGGACACAGGCTGCCTCGTTCAACCGCTGAATTATGAGGAAACGTCCAAGGGCGAGAGACTTCCGAGACCCCTCAACCAACCTCGAGGGGCGAACACGATGTGATCCTCATTCCAAGAACCAATGGAAGAGGCGTCCATGAGAATTCTCAGGAAGGCATTTCCTAAACTGTCTCCTGATTGGCTGCCCTGCCTTATTCTTTGCTTAGTGTTTAAAGCACCCCAAATTCAAGTGTTAATCAAAGAAGGCTGATTCCCTCTGAAACAGGCACCTGGGGCTGTCTTACAGGGAATTCCTGGTGAACGGTTAACTGGGTCAGTGTGGTTCCATAATCTACTCGATAAGCATTGTCACTGTAACAATATTAACTCTCCCGATCCATGATCACGGGATGCTCTGCCATTTAGTTAGATCATCGTGAATTCCTTCAAACAACGTTTTATAATATTCAGAATAGGTTTTGCACTTCTCTTGCTATGTTTAAGTATTTGAATTTTTGATGCTATTGGAAATGGAATTTTCTTAATTTTTAGAGGATCCTATGCAAGCAGATGGAAAATAACTGATTTTTATATATTGATTTTGTGTCCTACCAACTCACTGGGCCCATTTATTATTCCGAACAGTTTTCCACCGGTTCCTTAGGATTTTCCCCAGCGAGTTATCTGCAGACAGTTCTGCTGCTGCCTTTCCGGTCTGGATGCCTGCGAGTTCATTTTCTCGCCCAGCTGACCTGGCTGGGATCGGCCTCTTCTGAGGTTCACCCACGCTGCTGCACACACAGTCCTTCCCGTGCTGCAGCCGAGCACCCCACTGTGAGGACGAGCACCCCACTGTGAGGACAAGCACCCCACTGTGAGGACGCGGTGCTTCCTGCCTCCGGGGACGAGCAGCTGGGCTGTCTCCGGTGTGGGCCACGATCATCATCAGGCACAAAGCTGCCACGGACATTCTGATACAAGCCTTGTTGTGAACATGCATTTTCTTCTCTTCTGGGTACATACCTAGGACCGGATGCTGAACCATAAAATCAGTGTCTATTTCACCAAAGGGCTTGCCGATGGCTCCCCAGAGTGGCCACACGGCTTCACACTCCCACGGCAAAGCACTGGGAGAGCTAGCTGCTCGAGAGCTCTCCCACATGCGACAGCTCGTCCCAGAATTTCAGCAATTCTAGCGGGTGTGAGTGTCTCACTGTGGTTTTAATTTGCATTTCTCTGATGACTAACAACGCTGAGCTAGTATTCATGTGCTTACGGGCCACTCATATCCTCTTTTAAAAAAATATATATTTTGATTTTATTTTTACAGAGAGGAAGGGAGAGGGATAGAGAGTTAGAAACATCGACGAGAGAGAAACATCCATCAGCTGCTTCCTGCACACCTCCCACTGGGTACATGCCCACAGCCAAGGTACGTGCCCTTGACCGGAATCGAACCTGGGACCTTTCAGTCCACAGACTGATGCTCTATCCACTGAGCCAAACCGGTTAGGGCTACCATATCCTCTTTTGTAAAGTATCTGTCCGAGTATTTTGCTTATTTTTAAAATCCAGCTGTCTTTTTATTTTTGACTTATAGTTCTTTACACATGGGTGGGGCAAAAGTAGCTTTACAGTTTTGAGTACGTGGAAGTTTGTTCTTGTATTATTATTCCTTAATTAGTGTATTACTTTCCACATGTAAACCTACTTGAGCACCACACCATATATTCTAGACGGAAGCCCTCTGGTTTGCTATGTGTCAGAAATATTTTCTTCCCGTCTATGCTCTGCCTTTTCCTTTTTTATGGCAAGTCTCTGCTGGCATCCGGGCTGGGTAATCCTTTGTTCTGGAGGACTGTGGGCTGGTGGGCAGCATCTCTAGGTCCCCAGAGACTCCCCCACTCCTGAGCACCAAACAAGCCCCCACACTTTGCTTGTGAAATTCCCCTGGGGCGAGCCGGGGCTGCTGGAGAGCCACTGGCCTACTACAAGGCAGCCAAAACTGTTGCTACAGTTGTCATGTCATATATTTCCTATCTCGTTAAAGCCACACACACAATCCCTATGTCCTCTTTTTCCTTTAGCTGCTTTAAAGTTTACCAATTGTTTTTCAGACGCTTAACTGTGATGTGTCAAGGTGTGGTTTTCTGGTATTTATTCTGTTTGGAATTCACAGGTTCTTAGATTTGTGGATTCCTGTTTTTCAACAAACTTGGAAAAGATGGGCCACAGTTTCTTCAAATGTTTTTTCTATCCCGTCTGTCTTCTCTTCTCTGGGTCTCTGCTCACAGACACGCTGGACTGCTGATACTGTTATCTCTACGTTCTTTTTTTTCCCCCGTCTCTCCGAGCTTCATGCTAGATAATTTCTGTTGACATGTCTTCAAATGCCCTTTCTTCTGTGGTATTCGCTCTGCTGTTAACCCGCCTAATCACATATTTCAGGTGCTAGTTTTAAACTTCAGATACCGACCACTGCTTTCTATCTCATTGGTTTGCTGAGATTCCTATCAAACATTCCTTTATTTTCTCGTAAACCCTGGACACATTAGCTATTTTAAAGTCTTTGCCTGCTAGTTCCAACTGTCTGGATCGTTGACAGTTTGTTTCTTGCTATTTCCAAAATAGGATTCCCTTTTTGCTTTTGCTACTTCATACGGTAGTTATTTGGGGGGCAGGGGCGGGGCGGTATACTGATTTTGCACATTAAAGACACAGTGTGCGGTGACTGAAGAGCTCCTCATGCTTTTTCTGGAGGGAGAGAGCCCTCTTTTTCCTCTGTGCCCGGAAGTGAGGAGGCAATCACTGGGACTTCACTGGCCTGAGCTGGTTAGCCCACTTTTGCCCAGGGGTTAGGCAGGGTCTCATTCTGAGGCAGCGGCTGCAGCATTTGGCCTCAGCAGTCCCGGCACAGGAGAGCACAGCTGCAGTTCCTCTTTCAGTCCTGCCCCGACTTCCTTTTTCTCAGCCAACGCGGGGGAGGTGGCAGGGAGGTTTTACACTCAACAAATTGCTGTCCCTGCACGGCTGTCAGACCCCAATTTGTTTCTTTAAAACAAAACAATTATCGGGATATAACTCATATACCCCAAAACTCACTGATTTAAAGTACATAATGCCATGTTTTTGGCACAAAGTATATATAAAACATAAAACTTGCCATTTTAACTATATTAATATATACAACGCAGGGGCATTAATTACAGTCACAATGCTGTACAGCCGTCACCACGACTTATTGCCAACATTTTCTATCACCACCAAAATTCCGTCACCATTAAGTAGTAACGCCCCACTCCCTCCTCCCTCCCCTGCCCGGTGGTCCTCTCTAGTCTAATTTTTGGCTCTATGAATTTACTATTTTTTCCTGTTTTGAAAATAATTTTTTAGCTTATTTCTTATTGTCATAAACACAGATATTACAAAACCCCTTTAAGAGCACAATTCACTGGCATTAAGTACAATCACTGTTGTGCAACCATCACCACTATCCGCTTCTAGAACTTTTTCATCATTTCAAACAGAAATTCTATACTCCTAACAATAGTTCTCCATGTATGTAGTCATTTTTAAGTGATTACTTTGCATTTATTTATTTTATTTTAATATATTTTATTGATTTTTTACAGAGAGGAAGGGAGAGGGATAGAAAGTCAGAAACATCGATGAGAGAGACATCGATCAGCCGCCTCCTGCACGCCCCCTACTGGAGATGTGCCCGCAAGCAAGGTACATGCCCCTGACCGGAATTGAACCTGGGACCTTTCAGTCTGCAGGCCGACGTTCTATCCACTGAGCCAAACCGGTCTTCACAAGTGATTACTTTTTATTTAACCTATCCTAAATATGTCATAGAAGTCAAATCCTGTACCACTTGTTCTTCATGAATTAAACACTCTGACCACATGCTCTGAACAAAGCTACTCATTCCCGCTGGCTCCACACTGAGCAGTGGGTCTGCTGGTCCACCAGGGATTTTGTGTATCTGGTCTTGGCACTACCGGGCGGCTTTCAAAGGGGAATGTGGGTACTTCCTGCTCAGTCTCCTCCTTCACCAACCCGGGGTGCTGTCAGCCCTGTCCATTTTAGCCAGGCTGGTGGCAGTATAGCTGTCTTTTCTTCTTGACTTGTATTGTTTACATGTTTGAATACAATTATTCTTTTCGTCCTACATGCTACAATTTTCCTGGTTCATGGCGTGTTTTACGCTAAAATTAAGAAAGCTGTCATTTTAATGAGGCCAAATTTTCCTTCTGCCTGAATAATTTTCTTTAGAATTTCCTTGAAGCCTTCTAGGCATAGATTCTCTCAGTGTCTGTCTAAAAAAAGCTTTGATTCCATTACAGCCTATAAGGGTATTTTTTGCGAGGTAGACTGTCACGGCCGAGAAGTTAGCTGTCAGTCCAACTCCTTTGAAAGTAACCTTTTTGTCTCTGAGTATTTTTATCATTTCATTTCCGTAATTCTGCAGCTTAACTCTGATAGATCTTGGAAACAACTTTCTTTCATACATTCTGCTTGGCATTTGTCTGACTTCTGAATCTGTGGCTGTTTTCTAGTGGTTTTGGCAATTTCTGTCTTTTTCTCTTCTAATATCACCACACATATTTTTTTTCTCTTCCTTCAGATGAAATGTATTTTGGATTTCCTCTTTTAGGATTTTTCTTTTCTTTTGCATCTTCCATTTTTCTTTGTTCTCCATGAAGCAGACCAGGTAATTTAATCTGACCTACCTTCTAGGTCAAGGGTCAGCCAACTATATATAGTCCACAGGCCAAATCCAATCTGCTATGTTTTTGTAAATGAAGCTTCATAGAAACATATCATGCCCTTCAAGTCTAAATGTTTACGACCTGGCTCTTCACAGAAGCTTGCTGACCCCTGGTCTAGCATATGACTGTTCTCTTCACCCGGGTCTAATCTGTTGGTATTAAATTTTACTTATGTTTTTCTACAAGTTCCATTTGGTTCTTTTTCAAAGCTGCTGTGACACTTCTTGCAATTTCCTATTCTTTATTGGCACTTTCAAGTTTGTCTTTCATTTCTTTTAAACATGTAAAACACAGCTGCTTTATAGTCTAGGAAGTCTTTGCAAATGTATGGCTGACGTTTATTCTTGATCATAATTTCTTGTTTCCCTTTATGACTAATTTAGGCCTGGAAATCAGTGTCCTTACAAGTTATTTGATACGAGGAGAATATAACCAATAATAGTGTGACAAGCTTATGTGGTAACCGATGGTTTCTAGACTCAGTGTGGTGAGCACATTGTAAGATAGACAAATGCGGATCACTACGTTGTAACTGCACCTGACACTAATATAATACTGTATGCCAACTGTGCTTTAATAAATTTAATGATTTTAAAGAAATCGGTTTCCCTAAGTTAAAAGAAAAAAAATTAATCATTTGAGGCCGAGAATAAAGTTATTTTTCTTCAGTGTCTGCTGCTCTGCCATGCGCCTGCAAGACCCCACCTCCCAGGACGGACCACGCCAGGCCATGCAGGCTGAGGCTGGTGGATCTGAGTCCCGGCTCATGGTGGGGAGGGTCTCTCACTTTGTGCAGAGCTTGGTTAGTGAGTTCTGCTCTCTGCCCTTCCCAGTTATTAAAATAGGAAACTCAAATTACAGTAGTCAATGCTCTCAGGGCAAAACTGGGTTCTGTGTTTCACTCATTTCCAGAGGTTCCCTGTTCCTTTTAATGTGGCAAAAACACCGCCAGCTTCTCAGGCTTTCAAACTGTGGTGTTTACGTGGCACCTAGCATTTTAGCTGTTTTCCGGGGCAGGGTGATTGGAATGCTCGAACCGGAGCTGAGAGGTTTCACCTCTCTCTGCCAACGATCCCCGACTAGAGCAAGGACGCCGTCTTCAAAGGAAGAAGACGACACAGAAAACCTCTCACTGAAGATGTACAAACACAAAGCATGCGCCCACCACCTGGCGGACGATGGACAACACAACCCCCTTCCGAAAGCCAGTCATTGCCAAGAGGTCCGCGTGCCTTTCCTCAGAAGCCTCCTGAGGCGGGTTCAGTGGCCTAAAAGCAGTAGCCTCGCTGGGTCCCCAGTGTGTCACCTGTCACGTGAGGACAGTAACAGCATGTGCCTTCAGAAGTACTAATGATTACAGGAGTCAACTGTATAAAGGCCTGCCACCACGCCCAGCACAGATAACTCTAGCTGTACAAACTGAAACAGCTTAGGTCATCAAAAGCAGCATATTTTTCTTCTTTTTGTTTAAATAACCAGTTGGAAAGGTAACAACTGCTCTTAGGTCAATGACCTTAAAAAATATATGCACCAAAAAAAGACACAACAAAACAAAAATCAAGGCCAAGGAGCGGGTTTAATCCGTGGCCCTCGTTTGCCAACCCCTGGCCTAACAGCACAGGCAGAAGACGGATGGAAATCAGGCACTGTGCTTCCAAAGGATGGAAACTGTTGTGATTCTCTCGAATTAGAGGCCGAGACTTCCGTGTCCCTAAGTGAGCTAAGAAGGCGGGGCTTGAGAAGCACACAGGCTGCTTCCTGCGTTCGGTGGGCAACACAAACTGACTACAGTGCGTGCAGGAAGGAGGATGGGGTGGGTGGAGCTGACACGAAAGAGGCGAACATACAACTTACCTGGCCAAACACTGTCCCACTGGTATTAGCTGCTTGGCCAAACAAAGAACCAGCATTACTGGACCCAAAACCTATGAAATACAAAGTACGAAAGTTTAAATTGGAAGTCTTCTACAACATCAAAGTGGAGTTTTGTTATTTTAGGATGGCTTTTTGGTATGCTAAGATAACCAACAATAAATCAGCCCACGAATAAAATCTGGCTTCCTATCTAGGAAATGAAGAAAATGATCTACAGTGGTACCTCGAGATACGAGTGCCCTAACACACGAGATTTTTGAGATACGAGCTGTCGAGCGAGCAATTTTTGCTTTGAAATACGAGCAACAGTTGAGATAGGAGTCATCGTGTGGATCAGCCGGCTGCACTCGACCCACCAGTTTACGGCGACTTGAGCTTCTCAGTTTCCCACGCCTCAAGGTTACGGAACGAATTAAACTCGTATCTCGAGGTACCACTGTACAATAATAAAAGAGCAAGATGCAAATTGACTGTACCTTTGCAACACCCACCAACCAATCAGGAGTGAGCATGCAAATTAACCCAAACAAAGACAGCAGTTGATTTGTATATGCAGGCGCCAAGCTGCTGGGGGTGGGCGTTCTACAACCCTCCAGCCGCTCAGGGCTTCTGGGCAGCATGGGAAGGCGGTGCTGGCAGCCAGGGGAAGGCAGGCCCGTTCTTGAGCGAATCTTCATGCAGAGGGCCTCTAGTTTGTAAATGAGGACCTTTTTGCATTGCTAACACTTTATAATAGTATGTACACTAATATAATAAATTCCAAAGTCTCAAGGGCTAAATCCTGCCTCCTGCCGAACCCCAGGGGAATAGGCACCAAGATGGTACACTCAGAGCAGCTGTTCTCTAGACTTCATGGCCAACAAGTCTCCCCAATGACTGCAAGTCATGAACATTTCTACTCCCTGGTTTCCTCCAACCTCAAAGACCAGGTTCATGCAGGGCAGTTTTTCTTTCTTTCTTTTTTAAAATTGATTTCAGAGAGGAAAGAAGAGATAGAAACATCAATGATGAGAGAGAATAATTGATCAGCTGCCTCCTGTACGTCCCCCACTGGGGATTGAGCCCACAACCCAGGCATGTGCCCTTGACCAGAATTGAACCTGGGACCCTTCAGTCCACAGGCCGCCACTCTATCCACTGAGCCACACCAGCCAGGGAGCAGTTTATCTTTCTTTGGTGTGGCACAACATGGCTGAGGGGCTGGGCTGAGCAGGGCCCTGGGAGACCAGGCAGTGTTACCTGTTATCACAAGCGCCCTAGGAGTAAGGAGCAGAAAGCAGGAGTTCCATTCTCATTTCTCTCCCTGGTCAAGTTGGGAGCTCAGGCAGTCCCCACTCCTGCCCGGGGTGGAGGGACTGCCCAGGGTCTGAGCCATAGCTACGTGTGAAAGCAGATTTCTTCAGAGGCTTGTGGTCAGGATGAGGTAGTGTGAGCACGTGTGTAAGAGGGACTCTCAAGTGTTGACTGAACAAAGGATGCCCTGGAATGGTGTAAACACCGACTCCACCCGAGACTCCCAGGGCCTCTTCCCTGCCCATGCTCCAGGCCACGTGATCACATCTCCCATCACTCCCATCGGCCAGCTGGCCTCTTCACAGGCCAGCAAGTAGGTTTTCAAACTGTCTTTCCCACTGCGTCCTTGCAGCCAAATGCAGTGGGAGATGAACAGACATGTGCTGAGGAAAGGAAAGATCTCCTTTGTAAAAAACTACGAACCATTTGCAAATAAATTATCACCAAAGGAATGAGTTAGCAGTTCCTGCCTCCCAACAAATCAACAATCCTTGTTTCCCCCGAGCCTACTCGAGGAAGAAATGCCTTTCATCAGATAACTATCAGAAACAGGCTTAGGAAAAGATTTTCAAATTGTTCCGCCTGTTACTAACTTTCAGAAGTAAAAGGAGCTGCTAAAACTCATGAGCAATAGGGAGGATTACGTTTTACTTTTTAAAATATTTTAAGATTTTTTTTTTTAAATTACAACATTGAAAATAGAAAAAAGCACACTTTCCAAATGTCGGTATCTGCCCTGTGGTGGGGAGACGGAGTGGGGAGGCGGGCGGGCTGGCAGGGCTGGTCCTAGAAGCACTCACTGCAGGCATCAGTCCGCCTCCGGCCCAAGTTTGGGCAGAATGACCTCCAAATACCTTCTGACTTCAAAATTTCCTATTTGTGAGTCACTCATTCCTTGCAGGCAGGCCTTAAGGTGTTTTTTTACCCAAGAAATTGGCACCGTGGTGGCTGGGAGAGGGAACTTCGGAGAAGCAGAACTGGACCCACAGTGGCTGGGCCAGAGGTGCTCCCCAGACACCAGCACCCCCATCCCTCCTGGACGTCAGCGTTTTCCCTTTAATTGCCAGGAAGTCCTGGCTCCGCAGAGGAGAAAAGATGGAACCCCCCCCCCGCGATTCTCACCTGACGCTTGGCAGAAGCTGAACCCGGAGGCGGCCGCTGCGGTGGTGGCGGCCGCGGTGCCGCCAAACACGGAGCTGCCCTGCCCAAAGCCCGGGCCCTGGCCGAAGGCGGGCGGGCTGCCCTGGCCGAAGGCCGCGGCGCCGGTGCCCGCAGACTGGCCGAACGAGAAGGAGACGGCGCCGCTGGCGCTGGAAGCGGCGCCGAAGACGCTGCCGCCGGCGGACGTGGCCGGGGCCGGGGCCGGCGCGGCCGCGCACGGGCCGAAGGCGGAGGCGGCGCTGAAGCCGGGCGCGCTGAAGGAGAAGCCGCTGGCGGGGCTGCTGGCCGGCTGCCCGAAGGCCGGCGCCTGCCCGAAGGGCTGACCGAAGGCCCCGGGGGCCGGGGCGCCAAACGCCGGGCCGAACCCCGCGCTGCTGGCGGGCGGCGTGGCGGCGGCCGTGCTGGCGGGCGGCTGCCCGAACAGGCCGGGGGCGGTGCTGGCGGCCGCCTCGAACAAGGGGGTGGCGGCCGGGGTGGCGGCGACACCGGCGGGGAGCTGGCTGAAGGCGGAGCTGGCACCGGCCGCCGGCGGCTGGGCGAAGACGGAGGAGCCGGAGGCGGCGGTGCCAAAGGCCGCCGAGTCCGCAGCGGCGCCGGCGGGGGGCGCACTGGGCGCCTCTGCGGCCGCGGGGCCGGCGCTCGGGGCGGGCGCAGCCGGCTGCCCGGGCGCGGACAGGGCGGGGGCAGAAGCGGGGTCCGCCTTGCCGTCGGGGCCCGCGCTGGCTGCTGCCGGGGCCTCTGCAGACGGCGCGGCGGGACCGGGGCTCGCGGCCGCGGCGTCCGGGCTGCTGCCTGCGGGCGGGGCCGGCGCGGGCTCCTTCTTCCCGGCGTCGGGGGTCGGCGGCGCGGCCTGCGGGGGCCCCGGGAGCGAGGCCGCCGATGCCGGGGTCTCGCCGGGGCCGAGCTTCTCGGCCGGGGCCGGGGCCGCCGCCTCCTCCGCGCTCGGGGCAGCGGGCACAGGCGGGGCGGGGGTGGGGGCCGCGCCCAGGAGGCCGCCGAAGGACAAGGCGGAGAAGGACGCGGGAAGCGCGGCGGCCGGTGGCGGTGGCGGTGGCGGGGCGGAGGGCGCGCCGCTCGGGGTCTGGCTGCCAAAGGAGAAGCCCGTCTTGCTGCCGCTCAGAGAGATGCCGCCGAAACCCAGGCCGCCAGAGGCCCCTGCGCCGGGGAGGGGCAGGCCGCCAAAGGCCCCCGAGGGGGCGCTGCTGGGGCTGGTGCTGGTGCCGGTGCCCGCTGCCGGCGCCCCCGTGGTGACGGTCACCGGGGAGGTCAAGGGGGGCTCCGCGGGCTTCCCCAGCGCGGGAGGGCCCCCAAAGTTAAACCCCGCGGAGGCGAGGGGGGTCTTGGCTGGCTGGGCGCCACCCAGGCTGGCAGGGGGGGCCTTACTGGCCGGCTTCACGGCGGTGTCATCTGCGGGGCCGACCCGCAGGCCCGAGAAACTGCCCAGCGTCTCGCCGGCCAGGGAGCTGGGGAACAGGAGCTCGCCGGCCTTGGGGGGCGCGGCCTCCAGCTTGCTGGGCGGGCCGGAGAGCGCCATGCCCGGAGGGGCCGCAGGCCGGGCGCCCGGCGGAGCGGACTCTGCTGCGGGCACTCCGGCGGCGGCTGGCGTCGCGGTGAAGAGGGACGAGCTTTCGGGGGTGGCCTCAGACACAGGTTTGCCGCCCTCCCCGAACGGGAATGCGTCCGGCTGGCTGCTCTCTTTGGCAGGGGGTGTCGCCCCTATAAGACAAGGAATCGGGAGGTGAGCTGGATTTAGCGGAGTCCGCCCCACGCATCTCCGCTGGCTATTTCTGGGCCAGCCTCTCCCCGATGCAGGCAGGGCTGCTGGCTCCCACAGCCGCCTCCCTGAGCGAGTGGACAGGACCGATCCCCCCGTCTGAGCCACCTCTCCGGGTGACACGCACAACTATTCTTTTCCGGAGCCTAAGTCACAACAAACACCCCATCTCCAGAACGCCAGGAATTACACATTCTCCCACAGAGAAGCACAAAGGGTCTCCCCTTCCTCTCCCACGCGTGCCTCCCGGGAACAGCCCTGGCAGAGCTGGCTAAGCAGCGCCGGCTCGTGGAGAACACCACCACATCCACTGCCAATGCTCCAGGCAGGACTCAGGAGCACACAAAAGGTCAACACATTGGTCACAACCTGGCCCGCGCTCGGGAACACGAAGGTCACGCTGCGCAGCAGAGACGGTACCTTGTGTGGCAGCGAAAGAGGAAGACGGTGTCGGCGTGATGATCCCGAAATTAAAGCCAGTCCTGGGGGGAGAGGAGAGGTTAAAGGACAGCCCAGGGCTCCCCGCCCTCAGCCTCAGTTTGTAACACTCTCACACGCTCTCTCGCCTGGGAGAGGCCATCAGTGGGGGAGGCAGAGGGAGCGCTGCTGGGAGCCTGGAGGGGTGGCGGGGCCCCCCCAGGCTGAGGTTGGGGTGGGGACCTGGCTCAGGGAAGACAACGGAGGAGAGGAAACGCATACGAGCGTGTCTGGGGAACGGAGTGAGAGCAGCGGGCCGCCTGGTGAAGGAGACGAACAGGCTGGCGGGGGAGAACCTCTCCTAGCCCACCCCGCTGTCACAGAGCGGGTGAGGACAGGCCGAGTCATGAGGCGACACACGGGGAGCCTGACATGGAAGCCACTGTCTCTGCCGCAGCCCTTGGACCTGGGCGGGGAAACCTGGTTCAGAAACTTTTCTGACCCCTTGCCCGTCCTCTCTTTCTGTCCTTCTTCTCTGCACTGTGAGTAAAGACACCATCCCAAAGGAAAAGTCAGTCCAGGAGTGAGCCAGAATGGACTATTCATTGTGGTAAAAGCTCAAACAGCAAATTGAAATCAGTCTAGTTTTAAAATATAAGGGACCTCCCGGCCAGTGTGGCTCAGTGGTCGAGCACTGACCCACGAACCAGGAAGTCACAGTTAGATTCCAGGTCAGCGCACATGGGTTGCAGGCTCAATCATCAGTGTGGGGTGTGCAGGAGGCAGCTGATCAATGATTCTCTCTCAGTAATGTTTCTCTCTCTCCCTCTCTGAAAGCAATAAAAACATATTAAAAAAGATTAAAACATAATGGACCAAGCATATCAAATGTAGTAAACAATGTAAGAATTTAGATGTTTTTTTACCCATCATGGCCTTTGTCTAATCAACAAAAGCCATCTAAAATGTATCATATTTAAGAAAAACCCTTTTTCTCTGCCTCAACCTTGGTGAAGAAATGTTATATGAAGCGATAAGCCACTGCCCCAATGACCCAACATTGTCAGCTTATTTTAAAAATGGGAAGAAGAGTATCAGCTCATGAGGTAAAGGTGAATAATTAGCCTTTAAAAGAGGCACTAGCTCCTGGCACCACCCTACTTTTTAAAAATCTGCTCCGAACTATCACTGGGAAGTGGAAAACGTGATTCGCCATGAAAAGAAGAGAAGAATGGCAGTTTCACTCAGCGCAGTCCCCCACCTCCTGGGGGGGGGGGAGTGGTGGGGAGGATGCCTGGCGGTTTCAGGGCTCAGAGTGAGCACCCTGCCCCGGCTGAGTCCTTGCCGCCTCTCGGGTTAGCACGGTGACCTCTCAGATCAGTTAAGCCAATCTCAGCGGCAATCTAGCCCCAAACGGGGCCAGAATGAAACAGCTCAGCATGATAGACTAGGCCCGTGGTCGGCAAACTGCGGCTCGGGAGCCACATGCGGCTCTTTGGCCCCTTGAGTGTGGCTCTTGCACAGAATACCATGGCCTGGGTGAGTCTATTTTGACGAAGTGGCGTTGGAATAAGTTTAAGTTTAAAAAATCTGGCTCTCCAAAGGAATTTCAATCGTTGTGCTGCTGATGTGTGGCTCCGTGGACTATGAGTTTGCCGACCCCTGGACCAGTGCCGCGTTACTAGGGAACACCATGGGGAGCCTGTGGCCATGGAAGTTGGCACAGACCCGTTACCCCAAGAGAATGAGGCTCATCCGGTAATAACACATGTATCCAAAAGGGGAAGCAGACTCCTATCAGGACATGAAGCCAGTATCATCAGACATATTACTGCAGTGATAGGAAGTGTGGGCTCACGTCCATTTGATAAGCATCTTACTGACCCTGAGATTTGGGGCGCTATCTAGTAAGTGGCTTCCCACAACGTGAGGTTATTACTGACCCCGATGAAGAAAACGAGAAAGGCTTGCTGAACTGCCCGACAGCAGATGGAGTCGAAGTCACGGCGGCTTCTGTCTTGGTCGCCGCCGGCCCTAAAATCAGGGAAAAAAGGAGAACGTTACAAAAGCCAGTGAGAAACATGGTTCCAGTGTGTAACCCTTGCAGTGCCAGCTGTGGTGCACAGAGAGCGGGCCCAGGCCTGCGGCCCCATGCGCACCCCAGCCAACCAGGGGGGCACGTGGGCCTAAGCCACTGTCAGGGTCTCAGACCGTGCCCTTGGCTCTGTCACGTCAATCCCAAACCAAGGCCGCCGCGTTCTCCTTCCCGGGACAGAGAGCACAATCCTCCCAGTGCCGTTAAAATGGAAAGTTTAAAAGTAGCTCGATAACTCCTGAAAAGTAACACCCACTGAAGGGAAGAATCCAAAGGAAATGGGTTCGTGAATGTCTAACTACATGTCTCTGAGGAGTGACTTCGTGTTACTTGTGTTCCATCTCCGTTTCTGTATCTGCCATAGTATCTTTCATGTCACAAATCACAGCCTCCTTTTTTTAATTACGGAGGCAATAAGATGGCTGGAGCACAGGGAAGCGCAGGAAGTTAATCAACCCGTCATCCTCCCCACATTGCCTCTCCCTGCAGCTACTTGTTAACTGGGGTATTACCGTCCGTCTTTCCCAGTTACTCCACTTCCAAACCCCATTTCACAAAGCCCAAGCCAAGCCATACAAATGGATGCTTTCTGAGTGACTGTGGGGTGAACGTCACAATATAAAGCAGCGTGCTGTGGACAAGGACCCCCAATGCAGCGCTGCTCACAGTCTGGAAGCTCAGGAGGAACCTAGCTACCAGCAGAGCTGGTGGCCGTGGCGGGAGGGGGCGCTGCGACAGCTCAGTGAACATGACCGGGATGCTGACTGTGGGGAGGAGGGGGGAGGATGCTCACTCCGGGGGGAGGTGACGTGAAGGGGAGAAACGGCCACTGATGAATACAGACAGGGCATGCCCGATTTTGTTTAAAAAGCCAACAATGAAGTAACCTCAGGAGATACACATCAGTGAGGGTTATCAGCTCTGGAACGGGGACCTTAACGGGCAGCTCTGGCCTGCCACACTGTCTATCTCCGATAGACTAGCCGGGCTGCGCCAGCTCGGGACCCTCGGGGGATATCCGACTGAGAGCCAGCAGGACATCCTTAGCGCTGCCAGAGGCAGGAGAGGCTCCCACTGGCAACTGTGCTTGCCAGCTGTGAGCCCGGCTTCTGGCTGAGCGGTGCTCCCTCCACCCCCCAACCCCCCCCGCTGCATTGAGCGTCTGCCCCCTGGTGGTCAGTGCGTGTCATAGCAACCAGTCTATCTGCCATTTGGTCGGTTTGCATATTAGCCTTTTCCTCTATAGAAAGAGGAAAACTATTCTACTGAGGTTTTGGGTATTTTTTTTTTTTAAAGAAAATTTTTGGCAAATTATTAAATAGTATTTCTTAAGGCCCCCCCTCCCCCTAAAAAAAAAGTCCTATTTGTTTGATTACCCAGCAAGTCGATGCCGAAGTAAACACCTCGCAATAACAGAGGATCTCAGAGCCACCACTCGGTGACCCCTCTCCAAAGCCCCTTTGCAAGTCACACGAACTGTGTCAGACGTGCATGAAGCCATGGCCCTTCGAGTCCCTTCACTCTTCACTCGGGGAGTAAAAAGCTCTCCATGAAGTTCTTGAAAGAAGTTAGGATAAACGATCTTTCAAAATAGTTTTCTAAGATATTAGGCAGAAATAGGAAGAAGTTTCTTAATTGGATCCAGAAGTCTGACAATTCTACTAAAATCCTCCTCTGATGTCAGGCTTTGGATCCGGGTCAAACGGCACTGCACCCCTTCCTCTCAGGTGCGGCAGGCTGCAACCACGTGGCCCTGCCTTAGGCTGCATTCTAGAATCAACTCTGGTTACACGGAATGGCTTTCCCGCTGAGCGCAAGGAACATTTAGTGAAGATACCCCCACCCCCCGACAGAAAGCATGCTGACAGAGGGCTGGGTGGGCGTATGACCGAGGGCATGGGACAGCAGTCTGCTGGCCTGTGAAGCTCAGCATCTCCGCCAGAATCAGCCCGAAGACGCCCTGGGAACCACGGGCCACAAGCCAGGCCGGAGCTGAATGTGGGGACCATGCCGGACTGCGCGCGGCACAAGATCTCTGGAGCAGAAGTCACACAGGCCGCAGCAAGTGGGCGACAGAAAGCAGCCAACAAAAAGTGAGGCGGGGGGCCCTGAGGCTGAAACTGGTTTGGCTCAGTGGATAGAGTGTCGGCCTGCGGACTGAAGGGTCCCAGGTTTGATTCTGGTCAGGGGCATGTACCTTGGTTGCGGGCACATCCCCAGTGGGGGGCGTGCAGGAGGCAGCTGATTGATGTCTCTCTCATCGATGTTTCTATCTCTCCCCCTTCCTCTCTGTAAAAAATCAATAAAAAATATTTTTTAAAAAAGGGGGTGGGCCTGAGGAAGATCCCATGTTACAGTTCAGTACACACAAAAGCACACTCCTGCCTCAAGTTTCCCTGGGCAAGAACTCCGGTAAAACTAATTTTAGTAAATAATTATGCTTGAGTGAGTGTTAAAAGTCCACGAAGTCAAAACATCTTTTAATACTGACGTTCCATCTACTTTGAACTCCCACATTGTAAGAGATCATTTCACTTTTCTTTAACTGGCTTTTGAATAGTCACTGTGAACTAAGAGTTTTTTATTCCTTTTAGAAGAAACTGAGTCCAAGGTTCCAATCCACGCCTCTCTGAACTGATCATACACAAGCAGGTGAAGACAACACTACGGCCCCTTTTTAAGATCTTTTATAGGAACGTTTCGCCCACTGCTCCCCAATTTCAGGCGTGAGCATTGTGGAGGGGCCACCAATGTCCTGGAGATTCTTCACCAGCCACGGCCTTTCGAGCGTCTCTGCACTTGGCCTCCTGTGCTGCCTGTCCTCGTGATCCAGAGCAGTTACCTGAGCCGGAGCGGTTCCTTCACCTCTATTTTCACTAAAACAAAAATGCAAACTGACCTGGAGCTTTATCGCCGGATGACAACTGACCGGAGGCGGATGTGGGCCCAGACAGCTTCAGGGAATTGAGTAGCGGTCCCTGCAAAAGAACAAAGCAAACGAACTGTGAATCTGCTAGCCACCCTCTGGACTGAAGGGCCATGTAAAATGGTAACAGCTAATAAATAAACAGGCACAGACCCATCTATTTAGTTTAACTTTTTTCTAGTTCTGAGGTAAGTCAGTATTTTGATTGTCTGCCACAGGTAAGATCCTATCAGAGCACGGAATGGTTATTCTGCAAGTGAGCAGAAAGCAGGCCTGTGCCCGTCTGTCTGTGGCTATCTTCTCAGTGCCCCGCACAGCGCCTGGCACACAGAAGACACTGGAGTATTTGGCAGACGAGTGAAAGCGACAGTAAATGGGTTAAGTGGGTTCTAGTTCTGAAAACATTTATAATGAAGTGAAAAAGCAGAACTGCTTTGACTGGTATCCACCTCCAGGCAACGTTTCTTTACTCTTATTTGTTACGAGTGATGCCTTGCCCTGTGTCCTCCAAGATGGACGTGGAACCTTCCAGAAGAGGGACCAAATGCTAAATGCTTAAATGCCATTTAAGTCACAGAGAGCCAGGCCTGAGAGCTCGCAGGCGGCAGGTTCTGGTGTCACTCTCTAGCACCCCTAATTCCACCGCCTCAGCGGGGTGGCAGAGCACCGGCCTCCAGGGGAAGCTGCAGCCACGGCGTGACCTCCCCTTCGGCCTCCTCTCTGACTGAACTGCTGACAGCATCGCCTATTTTTAAAGAGACAGTGTTTCCCAGGCGGGGGCCTGGAAGTAGACGTAACAAGCAGCATGGCACAGGCGAGCTCGGAAAGCCAGCAGGCAGGAGGAAGCCAGGGAACCTCTCCTACAGACACGAACCCTGAAAGGTGTAACGAGAAAAGCACGACGGGAAGAAGGGGGAAGGCTTGGGTCCCAGCTCTGGTTCCCCATTTCCCAGCGGCGTGCGCCTGCGCTGGTCACGTGAGCCTCGGCCTCTCCATCAGTGAAGCCTATCGAAAGCCCTCCCCTGTGTCCTGCCCACGGCCGTTGCGTGCGTTAACTAAGGTCATGTTCAATGAAAGTACTGTAACTGTAAAGCCAAATACTCATATAAACATAAAGCACTGAACTATGACCCACGATTGCTAGATGCAGACTGGTAAGCGGCCTTGGAGATAATATCACATAAAACAAAGTGCCGACTCCCGACAGGCCTGTCTGTTACCCTGCGGGCTGCTCCGAGGAAAAGCAGCGGCTTACCTGCTTGGCCTGGCTGTTCGCAGCCCCGGGAGTCAGTGCGGGGTGAGGAGTTTTGGCTGCGGAGTGTGACACCGGGGAACTGGAAAACAGAAGCAAACACTCGAGGGAAAGGCCTGAGTGGGGAGATGACATTCACCCGGGAGGCAACCTCCAGCCCGGCAACTAATACCCATTCTTGCACCTCACAGTGCAGATGTCTGGACGCTAACCAACGTCACTGGACGTTTTTCAGATGGAAGGATGTCTTTAAGTGAAATCTGGGTCTTTCACATGGAAGCCGGAGCAGTACACTTAACACTTCCTTTCTGCAATCCTCAAAAAGCTTCTAACTAGTCAGAGGTTGGTCTTCTTACCTGGAGTCTACGCCCTCTCCACCCCCCACCCCACCCCAGACCCAGCTGCAGACCATGTGGGCAACTCCTGCTAGTGTCCAAGCCTGAGAACATGTGCATGGGATCTGTGGACTGCAGGGGATCTGTGGACTGCAGGGGATCTGTGGACTGCAGGGGATCTGTGGATCTGCAGGGGATCTGTGGATCTGCACGGGATCTGTGGACTGCACGGGATCAGTGGATCTGCAGTGGCTGGAAGGAGTTACTCTAAGAAGAGAGAGCTCAGTGTCTCACAGAAGCACTGAGAGCCCAGTGCTCAGCAGGCCAGCGCACAAAAGAGAGCTGAATGTGCCACTGCTCCAGGTCCAACCCGCACCTTTGCTGCAGGATGACAAGTGCACCCGGTATTTGCAGAAAGAGCTCGCACCAGCTTTTGCCAGCCCTGAACACGACATGCAGAAAACTGCTGTTGAGGAGGATTAATATCTTCCCATCAAAAAATCACCTCGGAGGCACTGGCCGGGTTGGCAAGAGCATTGCCCCGATATGTCCAGGTGGCGGGTTTGATCCTCAGTCAGGGCGCAGGCAAGAATCAATTAATAAATGCAAAAAGAAGTCGAACCACAAACCAATAAAATAAATAAATGAATAAAAAATTAACTTGGAAGAGAAGAGACAAAAAAAGCCCAGGCCGGGCAGAAAAAATGAAAAATCTCACCAGCACCTGCTGGAACCTTCCCGCACCATCTTTTCAGACTGACAGAGAGGAGATAAGGGAGTTATTTCCAATGCAACGAAACTCCCTTCGTTCCTCCTCTGAAGACCAAAGCTACGAACGGCGTCTCTCTGCACAAACACCTTCCTGCTCCCCTGAGAGAGTCTAACCCTCAGGGACACAGCTACAGCGCTCCCCGCCTCTGCGAGTCTCCGGCAGAGAAGGAATGTGCGAGCGAGGCCGCTGGGACTGAGGTCCCTGAGCAGACACAGCCGACGTGGGCAGAGAAGTGTTTGGGCTCAGGAGAGCCACAAGGGAAATGAAAATCTTCCATGCGAACGCAGAGAAAAGCACAACAGAAACTAGAAATGAAAAACAGAAGCAGCAAGGTCATCCCATCTTGGAACGTTTTTCCAATTCAGTTATGACACGATGGTATCAAATCACACACGAAACAGACCGAGCATCCTCACTGTTCTGTTTGCCTGTGGAAAGGCCGGACCTCTCGTGAGAATCTAAGTCCCCGCACCCTGGGCCGTGGGACAGTCCTGCAGAGAAACGCAGCTCGGTGCAACCAGCTGACAAACCAGCTCCGCCGATCCACCACGATCCGAGAGCAAGCAGAACACAACGTACTGCTGATGGAAATTAATTCAAAACGGAGCGAAGACTAAGTGCAAGAGCTCAAACCATAAAACCAACCACACCTCCATTTCACCCCAATTAACAACGTAACGTTTCTAGGGCACTCTCAAGAAAAACCACCCCAAGAATGGGCGGACCATACTTGCAAACTATATATCCAGGGACCTGAATCTGACTGTCTAACAACTGAGAAAAAAGCCCCAGCAAAAAGTGGGCAACCGGGAGGCTCAGTGGTTGGAGCTCTGTCCTGGCACCAGGCTGCAGGTTTGATTTTTGGTCAGGGCACCTACCTAGGTTTGCAGGTTCGATCCCCCATTGGGGTGTGTACAGGAAGCAACCAATAAACGGTTCTCTCTCTCTTTCTCAAATCAAGAAAGGTATATATCCTTGAGGCTTCACTAATTAAAAAAAATGTGCGCAGGATAAACAGACATTTCTCCGAAGAAGATACAAATGACCAATGAGCACCCAAACAGATGTCCAGCTAACGACTAATGACCAGGAAAGGCATAGCAAAACCTCAATGAGCCCAGGCCAGGCCGCTCAGTTTGCTGGAACATCATCTGTCACACCAAAAGGTTGTGGGTTCGATTCCCACGAGTGAGGCATCGACCGATATTTCTTTCTCTCCTTCCTCTCTCTAAAATCAACAAAAACATTTAACCCCCCAATGAGGATTAAAATAAATAATAATAAAAAAGCCACAATGATAACTTTGAATATGCACAGGGATGGCTATCATAAAAAAGATGGACGATGAGAAATGCTGGAGAGGATGTAGGGAAGCTGGAACCCTCACCCGTTGTTGCTGGGAATGTAAAAAGGTGCAGCCGCTTTGTGAAACAGCTTGAACTACATTTAGCTCCAAAAGCTAAAAAGAAGTATTGGGCGATCTAGCAATTCCACCCTAAAACATTATCCAAAATAACTACTAAAAGCAGGGGCTTCAGCGGATGCTCGCCCACCTGTGTTCACTGTGGCCTTAGTCACAACAGCCAAGGGGAAACGCCGAGTGGTCACCACCAGAGGAAAGGGAATGTGCACACGATGGAGGCTCATCCAGACATGAAGGCCTGACATTCTGACGTATGCTACCCCATGAATGAATCCTGAAAATTCATGTGAGATGAGCCAGACACAAAAGGATTCCCATCATACGAGTTCCTCCAATAGCAGATGGTTAGACAGCGAGCAGAATAGAGGCTTCCAGGGACTGGAGGAAGGAAGTGCACAGCTGTTTAATGGAGAGACAGTTTCAGGTAGGGATGGATGACAAAGCTCTGGAAAGAGACACTGCCTGTACGTAATGTCACTTCAAAATGCTCTATGTGTATTCACCACTATAAAAAGGAAGAGCTTTCTAACCGGTCTCCTAGTCTCTACCACCCCCACCCCAGCCCCTTTGATCTATTCTCAAGATAAGAACCAGCGCTTCCTGCTGAAACCAGAGGTCATATACAGCTATTTGCATTTATCAAAGCTCCTAAGAACTTTACAATTAGAAAAAGATGAATGTGACTGTTTGTAAATGATGCCTCGATATTAAAACACCGCTCAAGTTGCGCAGGGCCATGCCAATCTTCTCTGTATCGGTCCAGTTTTAGTATATGTGCTGTCAAATCTCACAGGGAAGGCAGGGGAGAGGGGGAGAGATCAACCAATGAACTCATATGCGTATGTGCATAACCCATAGACCCAGACAACAGGGTGGTGAAGGCCTAGTTGGGGGGCGGTTGGGGGGCGGGGAGAGTGGAGAGGTCAATGGGAGAAAAAAGGGGACATACGTAATACTCTCAACAATAGAGATGAAAAAAACTGCTCAAGTTAAAAAAATGATAAAAAAAAAAAATCAGATCACTCAACTGCTCAAAAAACATCCAATGTCAGCCAGGTCCTGACCCAGCTTGCAAGCTGAACCAGGTCATGATCCCCACCCACCGCCCTGACCCTGACCCTGACCCTGACCCCATCTCCAGGGCTCCTTCCTCCCTCTGGCACCAGTGGCCACCTGGCTCTTCCCGAAGCCTGCCAGCCGCACTCCCCCACGGGCCTGGGCCTGGAGCTGTTTCCTTAGGATATCCACGAGGCCTGCTCTCCGGCCTCTGATCTTTATCCAAATGTCAAGTGTCAAAAGCCACCGGAAGGTAACACATTACATAAGACAAAAACATCCCGCTGGAGGTGAAACAAACAGGGTCTGGTATTTGGGACACTGCAGACATCAACCAGGGGGAGAAACACCTGCCGGCCTGGGCCCCGCTATTTAAAACTGCTGCGCAGCCCAGACAACAGTCCTACACCCCCTTTCTGCTGCCATTTTCTCCATCAGACCTATCACCTCCAAAACACGATACATATATCTAATTTATCTCACTTCTAGTCTCTCTGTGATTGTGTGTGTGTGTGTGTGTGGGGGGGGGGGGGGTTGTGGTCTGTTTAGTGAGCTGCTTTATCCCCAGCACCGAGAACAGTGTGCGCACACCACACACACTCATCTGTTGGTAGTGAAAAACGAGCACATGACCCACCAGATTCCTGAAAGGAGTGAGGTGTCTGGGGTGTCAGTACAAACAACCAGCACACCTCCCCCCTCAGCCAGCCCCCTGGGGCCCCTCCCCACTTCCTGCCAGGCCTCTGGCCACAGGGGCCTCTTCCAGCTCCACTCCCAGCCCTGTCCTCGCCCGGATCTGCCGTCACACATTCCACCTCGGCTCGGCACTCCTCTGCAGTCCTCGCTGGAAGCTTCTGGCCACTGTTTAAGGAAAACAGCGCCTCCCCCACAGCCTCGCCAGCCCCGACGACACCAGCTGGTGCATGCCATGCTGTCTCAGCAGCTGGCCCCTCTCCTGAACTCACCACCCTGCAGTTCAACGCGATGCGACTGGTAGTGCGGCGTTGGTCTCCTTGCGAAAATACATGCCACGAAAGCAGGGAGGGCTGTGACTTACTCACTGCTGTGCCCCCAACAGCCAGGCAGCATCGCAGTTACACCACCTCTGCTGAACCGGGTGACCGAGCTCCGGACCGGAGTCCGCCAGCCCCGGGTTTGACCAGGTAAAGCCTCCCCCTTACCGCGGGGGGTGAGTGAATGAATAGAAGTGAAGGAAGCCGATGAACGTGAGATATGCCAAGGGCAGAAATAGGTAAGCTCATCTTCCGGCTCATGTTCTATGATACTATTGCTCTAAGAAAGTCAAAGGCAACATTAAATACTTAAAATACATCTGAGAACTCGTCTTCACAGCATCTGACAATGAACGCATGTCCCGCTGAGGCTTTTTACTGGGGGAGGCGGGAACTGCCCATGTCCACTTACTGATGACGCTTGGAGTGTACCTGTTACCCGACAAGCGGCCATTAAAAAGGAGCTACACTCCAGGCCCCAGGCTGGGCAGACAAGGTAAATCGCTGTGCCAGAGTCCAACTCTGTGGGGAAAGGAAGGAAAGTCTCTTCAAGGTTCCTTCTGAACTTCCGTGTCTGTTTTTCTTAAATCAGAAAAAGGCAGGCTCAGACCTGCTCTTCCAACAAAGCCTTCTCTCGGATCAGCCCGGCTGACCCATTCGAGGGAAACAGAGCCGGAGAAAAGGTGATATGAAATCACCCAGAGCTGGTTCTCATCCCTGGTGAGCGGCTAAATGTCTCAGAACCCTCTCCTCCTCGCACCCCACTTCCTGGCTTTCCCCAGGAAGCCACTGGGCCGCTCAGCGGCTTTTCTTTGCCTTCCGTCCAGGAGGAATCTGGCTACAATTCCCACACTCAATGCACAGCTTTTCCCCTGAGAAGTGCTCGACAACCACAAATGCCATCTTGGCCTAAATAGCATACCAGAGCGTCAAGGTCACGACAAGATACAGTGCGGGCAGGCTTGTTTTGGCTTCGGTGCGCCCGAGATAATGAAGACATTCCTGCGGTGATAAGTGGACCAAAGTGGAAAGAGAGAAGGCAGTGGACTAGGGAGCAGGGCCGCTCGGTAAAACCGCAGCAGCCCGGGAGCAGACCCGGTGGGCACCATAGGGTAGCAACACAGGGTCTGTGGCTGCTCTTCTTGCCGCTGGACTGACCAGGGGCACTGGACACTAATTCCCTGAATGACACTGGCCACTACAATCCCTACGCTCAACCCGAGAAGAGTCCCTCGCCTCTCTCCTGTGCCCCCGGGAGGCTGGGCAGGGCCACGGAGTTCACAGCTACCATATACACAGAGCACGGGCAGAGGGCAGACTGTGGACTGTGCCGCCGAACTGGGAGCGGGGCCAGCACCGTGACTTCTAACAGATCCGGACGCAAGAGAAGCAAGCTCCAGCGGGAGCGGTGGCCCAGCCTCAGACCCGGCAGAGAAGAGAAGCGGCGAGTCTCCACGCAGAGGCCTGCTGCCTTTTAAGACTGGTTCGTTTTGTGTTCTTTTCATACAAAAGGCAAGAGGAACTTGAAAGAACAGCAATGCCTGAGAGAGGCGAGGAGGGAGGGGACGGTTCATCTCAAGATCGCCCCTGAGTTTGCAGAATCAAGTCTCCATGAGAACGGAAGCATCAACTCTGGAACCCCGAGAATAGAAAAGATGTATGCAAAAAAATCAAGTCCCTTGCCGAGACTGGTTTGGCTCAGTGGATAGAGCGTCGGCCTGCGGACGGAGGGGTCCAGGGTTCGATTCCGGTCGGGGGCACATTTCCAGTGTGGGGTGTGCAGGAGGCGACTGATCAATGTCTCTCTCTCATCCATGTTTCTGACTTTCTATCCCTCTCCCTTCCTGTCTGTGAAAAATCAATTAAAAAAAAAAAATCAAGTCCCACCCCGACTCCATAGCCCTCCTGAGTAGCACACACAGACGGACACATGGCACCCGCTTCAGAGGCCCAGGAAGCACCTGTCCCTGGCAAGATGCAGATGACAATCTCCTGAAAGCCCAATCGTGTATCTAAGGTGAAATGTCCCCTCCTCTTAGAACCTGAGGCTCTGCAGGAAAAATAGGCCTCCTGTGCTGGCAGCAATGCTGCCCCCTGCAGGCAGTCCCTCGCCATTACAAGTAATTCACTGGCTGACGGACACAGCGACAAAGGCATCACATACCCCATTGCTGTAGGTGAAGAGTTATTCTTCAGTTCCTGCACATTTACCACTTGAGGGACAGTCTTCAAAGTTGACTCGGTCAGAGTACTCACAGCTATTGAAACAGAGAACAGAGAGGCACATTAGTCGCAATAAGGGGTCAACAAGTCTGGCCTTACGTAAACCGCCAGGACAGAAACCCAAGCAGACTGCAAGCCCCCGAGAGAAAGCACAGCCACTCCAGGCAGCTCGGCAGCGCTGTGTTCGGCGAAGACCTGGCCTCCATTCATAAGAATTATGAGATGAAGACGCATGTCATTTAATCACCTGCCCTAGTTCAGGGAAAAAATTCCCTGGGCAGATTTCAGAGGGCAGAGCTGAGATGGCCTGCCATGCTGGTTGCTCCCCTTGGAAAAGGGCAGAAAGAGCTAGAACATTAGCATGATTCAGACTAAGAATTTTCCACCCGCCCTCTCTCATTCAACCATTCTTTCACAGGGGCTTTTTATTGCCACACTGTTAGGTGCTGGGCATACCAAAAAAATGTCTAACATACAGTTTCTTCTCTAAAGGAGCTCACGGTTTGTCGAGACGGACATGGTGAATACAATGTGGGAAATGGAGCCTCCACAGGAATGGGGGAGCTGAGAGGCCTGAATGAAGGAATGGCAACTGGGATTAATGTGACACCTACTCACCCATCTCAGGCTTGTCAGCGTTTACCTCTCTGCGTCTTATAGCTTAAACTGTAGCCCAGAACTTAGTGACATTTTAAAATAACTATTAAGAAGGCCGGAGCAAAGCCCCTGGATCTCTTCTAACTCCAGATCTGGCAAAACTGAAAGCGGCGGCCTGGGTGGGACGTGGGTCTGTGGCAGCTCCCTCTCCCCCCCCTTCCGAGAAGCAACCGGGACTTCCTGCCGACGACTGCACATTCCTCATCTTGCATTCAAAGGTGCCTACACCTTAGAAATTTCTGCTTCTGAAATGATAATAGAATCACCCCCCTCTCCCTCCTGCTGACAGTGGGATAATCGGAAATCCTGGCAGATTTTCAGTTTATAAATAATCAACTCTATCAGCGTGATGCGGGGCCTGTTCAGCACAAGGCCAGGATTCTGCTTGGTCCAAGTAATATTTAAAGGAAACATCAAAGGACTCTATTCTTTCAGAAGGCTCAAAGGTACCTTGAAGTTATTTATGCTCTTGCACATCTAGTTTAGATGCCGGGATAAGGGTTTTAATATTTGAATTTTCTTAGGAATTTTTTATCACTGTATAATGGTAATTCTCTTTTGTCTAACTCAAACCACCATGTCTTTTTTAGTCTTTAAAAAAAAAAAGCTGTTTAAATTGATATGTGTTCCAAGCAGTGATAAAACGAAAAAATAATTTTATTCAGCTAAAACAAAAATATTTCTCAACTTTGGCAGTACTGAAGTTTGGGGGCTCGATAATCCTTTGTTGTGGGGGTGTCCTGTGCATTAAAGTCCAAGCCATGTTAGACAGGTGTGACAAAAGGGGTCCTGGTCACGGAGGGTGTGCAGTGCATTAGTCATTCTCCCAGGAGAGATGAAACTCGGGGGGTGACATGTCTTCTGAAGGAAACTTACATAATGCTCTTTCCCCCTCTCCTTCTAGTGCCGCTGGTGTTAAAACAAAGAGCCACGTGTAACCCAGCGGCTCTATGGAAGGAAGAGGTGCTCAAAGGGAGAGTGACGTTAGCTATTTAATGTAAGAGCTGTGAAGGTCAAGGTGAAATTTACACATCGGACTTGCTCCTCCTTTCCCTTTCTGGCTGTATGGGCCCCCACACTTGCACGCACACATCCACGCACTTGGACAACCTCCACGTTAGTGGGACTGGCTGTCCGAGGCTCAGCAATAACATGTGACGGTCCCTTTGGAAATTAACCTGCTGGGAGGGTTCTCGCCAGACAGAACTGGTCTCACTGTCTCGTGGCCTTGTAACACGCGGGTGTAAACCAGGTAAGCAGGTGAGGGCAGGAAGAGCAGAGGCAATCAGAACCTTTTAAAACGAAAGGGCTTCGCTGCTTTAAGCCCCGAGGCTCAACAGCAGGACCTGCCTCTACACTCGCCTGGACGTTTACGTGGCTGTAATGTGTTCCTGTCCTCTGTTTACATGGCTGTAATGTGTT